>JAPSGF010000038.1:29772-101764 GCA_035772895.1 Perdix hodgsoniae | reverse complement strand
AAGGTTTTGTAGGCTTTTACGGAGCTGATGTATATTTCACAAAACCTGTTTTCACCAACCTTGTATGAGGCAGAAAGAGTTGTTCTACAAAGCTGACCCAAGAGTTTGGCAGATAATTGAGATAAATATGCACTCATTTATACTATCCCAAAAAATGATGCTCCAAATTACTGCATTCTGGAGAAAAAAAAATAAAAATGTGTAGAACTGGAAATAAAAGGACAGTGAGAAACTGGGGACAAAAAAAAAAAAAAAGATACCCATTTTTTTTTTTTTTTTTTTTTTTCTTTTTAAGTGGAAAAGTACTTTGTTAAGTACAAACTAGAGTGTGGGACTTTCGTTCTCTCAGAACTGGCACTTTTTTTTTCCCTAATGGCAAGAAAGAGAAAAGAAGCAAATAGGAGAAAGTAGAAATTAAACTACTATTTTAAAATAGTTTATAGCTCGTGGTAGGGAGAGGGTATAACTTATTTTTATTTAGCTGTTATCTTCTATAATATCTTTTTCAATTTTCTTGTTCCAAAAATAAAATTTTGGGGGATTCCGTTTTGATGAAAACTGATGCAGTGAGATAACTGCAGCTTGTCCTATCAATGGATTTTCAAGTCTAAACTTTATTATCTTGCAAGCCCAGCAGTTCACATAACCTTAAAGCCTTGATGGCTTCCCCCAAATACCTGTGAGGAGCATGGCTTAAGTAGAACTTGGTTAAAGACTTGGGAAAATCAGCCATGGTTTTAGGAGGATCCTTCAACATTAACAATACCGGTTTGACTAAGTGGAAAGGAGCTGAGGTGTCTGGATTTTGTTTTTATGGCATTGGTCCTTCTTCTGGTGCATACGGAGTCTCTCATTGAGGCTGGGCCATCTAATGCCTTGTGACAATCAAGGCTTTGAAAGGCTTCTGCTTGGTCAAGTGTATCATTGAGATTTATCTGCATTACAGCTCAAAAATCTGGAGAAGGGTCTCCTTTTTAATTCAAGAGTTCCTGAAATGTCTCTGCACTGCACTAAGAGTTTTCACCACCCAATTATAATTCTACCTAAAAGCTGCCCAAATCAGATTTCAACAGTATGCTTATTAAGACTGAAAACTGACAACTAAGTAGATCTTGAAATGTACCTACAAGTGGGTGATCAGAATCAAGCTGAGTTCCTCAAATCTTATGTAACTAAATCTCCTTATCAGTGTCTGAGACACATCCTCACAATCTTCATTACCAAAACGTGCTGCTATCACAAGGATAGGAAGGACAACCAACAAATAGGGGAAGTCTGTGGAGTGAGGACTTTGCGTCAGAATACCAGGGTGCAGCACACACAGAAACCCTACCCTGTGTGCCATTGTATCCGCCAAGGCCTACTGCAAGCTTCTGCAGAATCCCACATGTGCTTCTTGGCCCATGCAACATAGAAGAGCAACAACAGGAGACTGAAACAAAACATTCACCAACGAATTACGATAGACACGACATACCACACTTGTCTCTCCTCAACTGACCATTCCCAAATCAAATAAGTGCTTTCTAAGAGATCTTGCTTGAGCTAAATTTTATGCTAGAACCTTCAGTGTCCTGTATTAATCATACTCTTCAAGTATAATCGTCCTTCTGGCTTTATAATCTGTGAAGATAATTTATGACCTGAACAGACTGCTACTAACTTACAAAAATATTTCAGAATGAATGCTGCTGCTATAACTGGCCCCTACATGCATACATACACATAACCATGCACATACACAGTGGGCAGGTACAGTTTTTCAAGATGAACATTAAGCATTTCCTTGGGTTGATCTGGCAGCAGTTCAGACATTGTCTTAATTGACTAAGTGACTAGTTAATTGAAAACCCATTCAGAAATTTCACTTCAATCATCCTGGATCGGATAGGAAGTCTGCTGTGATCAGTACTGCTTCAGCGAGTTGGTATCTTGAACAAGAAAATAGAGCACTTCACATTACTTCCTCTCCTGTAATGATAGCTTCATTTATTATTTTTTGTTGGCTCTTAAAAACTGTATTTTGTATTACCTTACTTCTCTTCATTGTGAATTATGAACTCACTTCTAGAAACACTTAATTGGAAGACAGCAGAGGAAGCCAGCATTAAGTGGGGCTCAGCAAAGTCTTTTTGCTTTTAAACAGAGTGACTATTCTAGTGGCAAGAAGCAGACCATTTTTGGTATATAGATGTTTTCAAGACTTTCAATTCTACAGCTGCAAGACACAGTACCACCACTGCGATACTGCCTGAAGCCTTTTCTCCTTTTTGACATCATCTCAATTCATTTGTAAGGTTTTGCATTCCTGAAACTCCAAGGCAAGGAGGATGAGCTCTTGGTATTTAAGCTAGAAGTCTGTGGTCAGGTTTACTAAGCTGGGTTGTGGTTTTCTCCAGGTGGGTAAAAAAAAAAAAAAAAAAAAAAAAAGACAAGGCTGCGTTTCTCAGTGTGCTCCAGTGGGGTCAGTTTGAAATTACCATCCTGCCATATCCTCCTGTTCAGTACAGCAGTGCTGATAACAAGAAATCTGCCTTTTGAAAAGACCAAAGGCTTGTGCCATGTTCAGCATGCGCAGAAGCACAAGCATTTTCCTCAACGCCTCATGTTTGGTTTCACCACTGATACATGAGACACTTGTCAGCACGTATTCCTCTGTCCTGCTTTGGGATCATGAGGCAGTTTTGGAATTAATAATCCATAGGCTGTTGCTCTCTTGCTAATCCCTCTTTTAAAACTGCTCGACTTAGCATTTATTGGATAAAGTGTTGTTAATAGAAATAGGGTTTATTCTGCATGAATGTAAAAAATGCACTTCAGGAAGAGAAGGCTACTGAAAAGCCCTAGTAAGTGATACACTGCCTAGTTCAACCCCAGAGCTGCGGTTCATATCTGCTGACCAGGACAGAGCCTGTGACTGAGAATAAAGCTGAGCTACATTGGTCACTTGTCAGCAGATCCAGTGGAGGCACAGTCAGATCAACTAAGACACCCTTTCCTCCTTTTTAATTAATCTTTTCCTAAAACAGATGAAGAAGCGATGTGATCAAAAGCTGCTCGTTCAAATGAAAACTCAATGTACACCTTGCTCTCTAAACCTTGAAACCCGGTGCCCTGCTGGCTACATCAAAATTACCAATGGGACAGGGATACCAGACTGCAGGTATTTCTTCTGTCAGATGTTTTTACTGTTAATATGTTCTCGATGGATTAGAATAGATTGATTTGTATTATGAACAATCTGTCCCATGCGATTTTATTAAGGAACACTGAATTTTATTTACAGACAGCATTTGCTGGCTTCACCAGCCCCAGAATTCAAGCATCTATGTCTAAAGTTAATCAACAAATTATATCAGTGGAAGATAAACATTAATATTGCCTAAGAGATTTTGCTTTGAGTGGTATCATGTCTTCCTTATTTATTCTGCATACTTCAGATGAATTATAGAGTATGACAGATTTTTTAAACTGCCAGGTATTGCGTAGAAGTGCAGATATATAGCAAATAGCAAGAAGTAGTATCTCAAAAGAAATCTGATATTTTTTGGAATAGAAAAGCAGCATTTAGGGAAGGTGAAATATCTGCTTTGATGTTTGCATTTAAAATAACCTTGATATTAAAAGAAAAAAAAAAGAAAAAAAATTAAATGCTATCTCAAACCCAAACAGATAAAATTGCTTTGTTAAGACTGTAGAACTGAATAAAAGATAAATATACTATGCAAAAGACATAGATGCAAGGATGTTTTTAGTCCTTGATATGCAAGTATATTTTGATGAAGGAAAAAACGTTACGTTGATGCAACTAAATTTGAAGGGCTCTTCTCTGACATTTAAAGAGAAGGAGGAGATTAGGAATTTCATTTTTCCCCACAGAAGTCTTTTATGTGCTTTAGCATTGTTCCAATTTCTTTTCCTTAGGTATTATCTAGAAATTAGATCACACAGTCTTTCTTTACCTGGATGCCAGCATTCTTGTATGAAGGAAATTCAACAACCAGAGTGCTGCCAGGGATACTGGGGCCCAGACTGCATAGGTAAGCTCTTTTCTGATAGAATTTGAATAGAAATAAATAATTGGGTTTTTTTGCTTTCAGAAACTATTTCCATAAGACTTATGCTTTTCAGAGCTTACTACAGGATCAGAAATATACAGTGCTATTTATCCAAAAATTGGAGGTTTTGGAGGAAAAAACAAAACAAAACAAAACAAAATAAAAACATATCCAGAGATTCTTTTAGAAAGAATAAGTACTTGAACATTTCCAAAAATTCAGGGAGCTCCATGGATTTTGAGATCTTCAAAACAAATAATTTCAGCCAATGTCTACAAAACGACTTCTTGCATATCACACAATAGCTGAAGTGGGCAGGGATGACTGGAACTATTTGGTCCAACCCCCGTTCAAGCAGGGTCACCCAGAGCAGGGTGCTCAGGACCATGTCCAGGTGGCTTTTGAAGATCTCCAAGGAGGAAACTCTATAACCTTTCTTGATAACCTGTGCCAGTGCTCCAAAACCCATACAGTACTGAAGCCTTTCCTGATCTTCAGACGGAACCTTCTGTGCTCAAGTCTGTGACTACTGTCTCTTGTCTGGGCACTGGGCATCAATGAAAAGAGCCTAGCCCTGTCCTCTTTACATCTTTCCTTGGGGTGCTTAAGGACACTGGTGAGATCCTCCTGAGCCTCCTTTTCTCCAGGCTGAACAACCCCAGCCTTCTCAGCCTCTCCCCCCAGAATAGATGCTCACATCCTTTCATCATCTTGGTAGCCTTCCATTGGACTACTTCTAGCATGCCCACTCCTCTCTTGTACTGAGGACCGGGAACTGGACCCAACACCCCACGTGGGACTTTGCCAATGTTGATCTCCTTCAACTGGGAGAATCCCCATAATAGATTTTGAAAATAGAAGTTTTCAAACAGAAAATTTTCAAGTTTTAATGATAGGTCAGAAATTTCCTGAATCTGAAGTGTTTCTCAGTATATTTAACTCTTTACTTCCTGATCTAGAAGGGTCTTTTCTTTCAGTTATTTTTGAACAGCCAGCAAAAGTTCAAGGCCATTACTCAAGAAGTGACAATGAGGAATACCACTCCTCCAGCAGTCCCTTTCCTCAGGAAGAATCTTTCAGCATCTCCACAAATACTCTAAATTTCAGGTTACTGAAACAGGCACCAAGACCTGCAGAGGATGTTTCCCTGCCCACAGAGAGCATTTCCTGCTTTAGAAAACAGAGTCAGTGTCCTCTTCAATATCTGTAAATTCTTTCTGTCCACAAAATAGATAAATAATCTTAGCATGGCCAACACTATGGTTTAAATAACAGACATTTATCTACAAAAACAAAATAATAAATAAATAGAAAAATTTTAATTCCCGTTAACAGCTACTTCTATAGAAATAAATAGGAGTGTAGAGTGTAATGCAGTCTTCCTCTGAAGATAATCACTTGTGCAGTGATTTACCATCTTCCCAATGGAAATGGAACTTAAGTGTCCAGAGGGAGAACACTTGATCATCCCGTACTTTAGGGTGCTGCATGAGGCCACATGAGGTGTATGGGTGTTTTTAGAATGGATGGTGAGTTCTGCTTTGCTGCAGAAGCAAGGAGGCTATAGAGGCAAGGAGGCTCCCTCTTCCTTCAGGCAAGCTTCCCACCCCAAAAAGTAATGTTTCCAAAAATTAAGGTCACAAAATCGTTTCTGCTGTCATTTGGAGGAAGAAAACAGCTCTCTGAATTATCACAATCTCTCTAAGAATGTGCAGCATGCTTTGAAATGTTTGGAGGAAAGCAGGTCCTTCCTGAAGCTGAAGAAAAATCCCTGACTAGGAGTTTACTTCACCTTTGACATCTAATGGCAATGACAAAATTAGCTCTTAAATAGTACTCTGACTTCCTCAAATGATAGCCCTTACTGCTGCACATGGTATGAATGAAGTATGTTTTGTCTGCATCCTTTCCTACTCAGACCCTTAAGAAATGAGCAACCTCTTTGTTAATAGGCATCAGGAAAAAGGGATCAGCACAGGGGAAAAGAGCACAGCCTTTTAGCACTGCTATCTTGCACCTGCCATGCCAGAAAATAAGTGACACCACCAGGCCACAAGAATATGGCTTTGTAGAGAGAGTTGTTTCTAGAGAGAGGTCCTCTCCATCTAATCCAGCCACAGAAGCCAAAGCTGGTGCAGTTTTTGTGCCAAACATGAGTCATTGATAGGCCTCAGTGGGAGCTACCCCTTCCCCAGCTCAGGTTTCCACCCTGGGCACGTATTTTCATGTCTCAGTGCTGCTGTCTGTGGGGAGCCAAATGAAGATAAGTAATCCAAGATTTTGAAGCCTTTGAAAATAGTTAGGAAAGCTGAATTAAGCTCTCAGTTCACCCAGACACTGGGGTTGGGCCAAGTGACAGTACCAGCATCACTGTATCCCATTTGTGTCCCATGTCAGAGTCCTGGTGCTGCCTCCTGCAGCCCTGGAAGCAAGGGGAGAGGAAGTGCTTTATCTGCCTGACCAAACTTGTTGAACAATGAGATAATGTGCTAAGCTTCTGATAAAGCTGTCCCTTGCTGGTGGCAGCAAAACAGGAGACAAGATGTAGTGAAGACAAAGGGAAGTGGAATGAACACAAATTGTAAACACTACTGTCAGCAGTTTTGAAGTATAATTTCCTGGAATTTGTACCTTAAATGCTTCATTTTCTCTATCTTTGCACACTTAATAGAAGCATCAGAGCAGTTAAAATTGTTTTCATTCATAGCAAATATTAAAGAGTTTGTATCCATGCAAGTCCTAAAGATTGCTATGCCTGTCACACAGTACCCAGAAAAAAAGATTCACTAAAAGCCACTTTACAGATTAAAGTGTGTGTACTTATTGTACTTATATGTAGTTTAACTCATTTCTGGTTATTTCATCTCATCTCTTAATACACATTTCTATTTCAGCAAGTATAAGGTAAACCAAACTCGAACATCCACCTTTAAATGTACTGATTATTCCTGAGAAGCTTAGAATTCTTCTTGGATCTTCAGAACCAACAGATCTTAGAGATTCAACATTAAGATACAAACAGAAAAAGATTAACGGATTGATACAAAGCCAAAGTCCTCCCTAAAATTTCTCGCAGACATATGCACATCCACTTAATTTTTCATCACTCCACCCAAATCAGATTTATTTTCATGTGAATTTCCATGTCACTTAACCATCATAAATCAAGATTAAGTTCCTCAGTGGTGGCATAAATTCAGTGCTGCCCACTTCAGCCCACACAGAGCTAACCAAGGCTCTTCATAACCAATAAATCTACCAGAAAGGTACAGCAGAACAATCTCAAGGACAATGAAAGTTTGCTACACTTAGTCACCATCTGTACTGGGATTATGGTACTGAATGGGAACTCTAGCTACGCTGACAGCTTACAGGAAGGAAGGTCTTATGTAAAGAAGTTAATAAACCACGTTCACAGAGAGGCTTCACAACCTAAAAATAAGGACATACCTACAGGAAGGAAAACCTGACAGAACAATCTGAACAAAAACAATTATTGTGTGTATTTTCTATAGGTAATCGTTTTTATTATATATATTAAAAAAAAAAAGTGAATATTGAAAAATCTCAGCCAAAAATTAACTACTTTGATTTGATTTTGATTTTTTCTTTCTGTCTGGCTAGGGTTTGTGGTCAAACGTCATCTCACTTGGTATACCACCACCTGTAACCATGGTTTTAGCATCTAAGGATCTGAAAAACCTAGCACATCTTTGGCAGTTAAATTTTACAGTAGCCACAGCCCATTAGGAGTGAAGTGCATCATGAGATAACCAAATCTCAATTTCCAAGAGGATCAAGAGGATCTGAATCAAATATCATAGTCTGATGGGAGGTACCAGGGAAGTACTTTCAAGATAGAACAAATATAATTTGGGGAGGCAAAAATAATGATGCATTTTGGAATAAGAAAACTATTTTTTGTGCAATCCTGTGATTACAGAAGTAAGTAATTAAATATTTCTTCCGTGCTAAAGAGGGATGCTGGTTTCTGCTGAAGTTGAGTTCCTAGCGGGTAGATTCAGGTGGATCCAAAACAGTAGCCATCATCTGAGGTCTTTGCCTGGCCCGAAGCCGCTTTGAGGTCCTCATCTCTAATACGCAAGGGGAGCAGAAGAGCAGATAAAGGTGACTGACTAATTGTTGACTGTCATTTCCAGCATGTCCAGGAGGAGCCGCATTGCCATGCAATGGGAGAGGACACTGTTCCCAGGGCTGGAATGGAAATGGGACATGCACTTGTCAGGTACGGCCTTACTCTTAGAGTAAAAATGTAACAGCTGCATATAAGTACAGCTAAGGAATAACAATGAGTACTATTATATAAAATAACACATACTATGTTTTATTGTAAAGTAGTTCAGAAATAGCAGAGGTAGACCACATGGAGTTCATTTTGCTTAGTTTACACTAAACTTGATAGCATTATTACTAGAGACCTAGACGGTTCAGGAGAAATTATTAAAAAAACTCTTCTACGTTTAGGCTCAGAGGAGACCTTATCACTCTCTATAATGATCTGAAAGGAGGTTGTAGAGAGGCAGTGGGTGGTCTCTTCTCCCACATTAACAACAATAGGGCAAGAGGGAATGGACTGAAGTTGCACCAGAGGAAGTTCAGGTTGGATATTAGGAAACATTTCCTCTCAGAAAGCACAGGCTGCCCAGGGAGGTGGTGGGGTCACCATCCCTGGAGGTCTTCAAGAACAGTTTTGCTGTGGCACTGAGGGACATGGTCAGTGGGCATGGTGGGGATGGGCTGGTGGTTGGAATAGGTGATCTTAGAGATCTTTTCCAACACAATTCTATCATGGTGTGAATCTTGAAGGATGTGCTTTGAGTTCTTCTATTCTTTATGGTATGTTACTACTTATGATTTTTTTTTGCCTTAATTAGAAAGAATGTGTCCTTGGGACTGTCGTCTCAGTATTATGTTTCTTTGTTGGGAGTGTAATGTGCAGCGCTTAATAACTTCAGCCAAAAGTTAAGAGAAACACATTTCACACTTTTCTACTTCACTCACTACTTACTGGTCTTTCTTTTACACCAAAACCACATCTTTTGGGGACATATGAAAAGTAGACAGTGAAAAATAATCAGGAAATACAATTTCCTAATTACAAGAATGATTTTGGCATTAGGCTTGGTTATTGTTCTCTATTATTAACTTGAGAGAACAAAAAAATAGTAGAGAGAAAAATTACTCAAAAGACAACACTTTCTTGAATACCATATAGTCAGTCACTTCTGATTTGCTGACTGATTTATTTTCTTTTTCCTTAATAGTGTTACGGATGTGGTTTAGTTGTTTTCCTTGCTGTTTGCTTGCTTTTTGTGGTTAAAGTTGTTGCTTCCATGCTGCTAACTATATATCTACCTGTATGTAGATGACAGATTTAAGTGTTAATTTCCTTTCTATAATTCCAGAAAGGATTTGCTGGGACAGCCTGCGAAAAATGTGCTGAAGAACATTTATTTGGTCCTCAGTGCACATCAGGTGAGTTGAGCTCTCTCAATTGAAATGGGGATAAGCAGGTGAGCGCAAGCTATATTCAGACTAAAAAATCACAGTGAAATGGGCAGGGAGCCCAGGGTTTCCCATCAGGAGCTGCTGTGTGCATCAGGAAACACAACAGGGAAAGAAAATGGACAGCTACTGAATCCCTCATTCAAAAGGGGCCTGGATTGAACTCAGAGCTGTGTAGACAGTGTTGTCAGTGTCGCACTACAACAGTACCCTAATATTGTCCTTAATATCTTTGTTTTGGCCAATAGTAAAAAAAAAAAATTAGGAGTTAGAATAATTTTTATGCTCCTGCAGTAGGGCCTTCCTGTTACCTAGTCATGGGAACAAGTTTTCATTCTAAATGATGAATCTGTATTTATTTGATCCAAATACAGGAGGCCGTTATGGCACTTGAAATATTGGGTGGGAATATATCAAATGGTTAATTTACAATGGCTTACAGAGTTTTAGTTTGACTTTTAAATACACCTACTAACTAGAACTTCTGTATCAAGGCAGGAAACACCCGTGTGGCATTGAAATTAATGATTCCTGATGGACATCCCTCTCCAAAAATTAATTACCTTGTCACTTGATCCAGTTCTGCTTTCAATCTCCACAATATTCTCTGCCACACAGCTCCATAATTCTTTAAAAACTGAAAAAGCATGAGTTTATTCATTTTATAGCTTTTTTGATTTGTTGATTGTTTCACTGGTTGGACATATTTCTTTTAGAAGTAGTGGGACACTGAGTGAAGGATCAGAGCTATTTGAACAATTTAGTTGGAAAATAGACAACCATATATACAGTATTCTCCTATTTTACCTGTTTCTTAATTTTTATTTACCTTTCTCACCCCTGCTGAGCATTAGGCATATTCAGAAAAGTATCTTAATAAAAAAAAATTACTAAGAGAGGTCCCTTTCCCAAGTGGTAATACTTATTTAAGTAAAATTTTCTTAAGATTTGATTTAATTACACCTGGAAAGAGTCATGAACAGACTCAGTTCTACACTAATCCTATACCTCAGCTGACTCTAAGGCACTTTTGTCCACTGGATGCCAGTGTTGTTACACAGAAACACAAGTAAGCCAATGTTTTCATAAAAATAGAGTACTTGAATGAATTTAATATTGGAAATGTAATTATTTTCTGAGCTGCTCCTGGAGGATTCAATGACATATTAATTTAAGGATCATTTTACACTTCAGCTTTCAGATATTTGAGCTCATACAAGCTTTTTAAGTGTTTATAAATACTGTACATTTGTGACTAACTGCTTTTCCACAATACCTTAGATGTTGCTAATTATTATAGCAGGAACAGTAAGATGGGTAAAATATTACTAATTAATTACAGGAGGTAATTTGCAAGAGCCCAGGCTATGTTTGTAGAGGAGGGGGGCAAAGTGTATCACCGTAACTTAAAGTCACCAATACACCTTTATACTTCTTGGTCTTTTTCAGTATAACTGTACAGGGCTTCTTCCAAAACCATTGTAATGGCAATTGAAACGGTTATAAGGCTTTTAAGAAAACACGGGGTTTCAAAAACAGCTTGTAAAAGGGCCTTACAGTTGACTGGACTCTGAATACAGTGTTATGTGTGCATATTTTCACAAAGTTTATAATCAGATATAGCAGAGTAAAGGAAAAAACAGGACCAAACTAAGTGCTTCAGACCTTATTCCACAGAGTGACCAATTATCCTTTTAAGTAGATTAATTCTCTTTTGGGAAAAAAATGTCACATTACTCATTTTCTTTTGTTTGAAAGGCAGGAAAACAGAATTAAAGGAAAAATTAGATATTTGCCACCCATTTGATAACTAATAAAAATGAATTGTTACATGCTATATTCAATTTGGACTCAAGATTGTATGTTTTTCAAGTCTTACTGTATTAGCAGTGGGTGAGTTTGGTGTTTCAGGCCCTCAAGCTGTTTATCAGACTGCAAAAATCAGAATCTTTTACTTGCTGATTGTATGCAGCTGTAAGTACTGATTTCCTCATTAACAGAAAACTATAAATTTAAGAACTCAAGTCAAAGCTTGGTTTTGAAAATTGCACTTAGTAATACTAAACAGTTGTTGACCAGGAAACTATTTGCTACAGGTAACCACTAAATATATCTTTCCAAGTACCATCATATATCCATCATACCACCATAGTACCGTCAGTACTGAGTCAGTAAATTCAATCACTCTCTCCGTCTAGTTTGCAGCTGTGTTCATGGAGTATGCAACAGTGGAATTACAGGAGATGGAAGATGTACTTGCTTGTCTGGATACCAAGGTCTCAGCTGTGATCAACGTAAGTAGCCTGTTTTCTATATAAGATACATTCGACTGCTCTAATACATTTAGAATTGGTAAAGACAGGCAACCAAACATACAATAAAACTCAAATCCTGCTTGTGATCTGCCATAACCATTATCATCCCTTCATTCACAATAGCAGTAGGATTTATGATCTGCAGATCATAAATTTTCAGCTAGTAAACTGGAGGATAGAGTGTCTCCTGGCACAATATGCAGACACAGCTTAATCTGTCACCCTCTGTCTCTCAGCAATAGCTGAATGCAAGGCATTGCAGTGCCCTGCAAACTCAAGATGCACTACTTCTGGCGAGGATGGCAGAAGACTGCAATGCACATGTCTACCCAACTACCACGGAGATGGTACAAAATGTGAACGTGAGTAATTTTCATCTACACTAAGTTTTTTGGAAACAACAGCATTAACATTTTAGTTCACATACTGAGTGCACTTTTGAAACAAATCTCACCATCATCATGACTTAACTGTTCTTCAGTGCATTTCCCAAAGCAATCTGAGATACACAAACCAGATTCCTTCTGGATAAAACTAAACACTAAATTACATTCCAGAGGCGCACCAGTCCAAAAATCAGACAAAAGCTAGTAATGCATAGTGCTTTGAAATGCATTATGTGGATATTCGGTCATCAGTGCTTACAAATCCACTCCTATCACATCACTTCCTAAAGTCTGACTTCAGTTTTCTTTCATGATAATCAAGAACATCAAGCAGGGGTCTGTACTGACTGACTATCCATCATATGTTGGCTCACTTTTATCATTAAGCATAAACTCCATAGAAAAGCTCAGTGTAGCTTTCCTGTTTTCCATTAGACAAAGATAATGGCATCTCAGCTAGAATAAAAAATCTGCCATAAAGTTTTTCTCATAGGTTCCTCAACTTGCTATTGAATACGCAACCATATTGCAAGAACCCAGATTTTATTTCTTCTGTTAACAGTATATCTTGCAGCATCAATTCCTCCTTCTAGACAAATTTCAGTGAAGAATAAAAGGCTGTATCTTAAGCTGGAAACACTATTTAGTAAATGTTCACTTGGAAAACCAGAAGTCCTTCTTATTCTGTTCCGGAATATTTACAGCATGTAATTCAATCCTCTTGGTCTTGAATGCGTACCATCCTTTCTGAGCACTCTTGAATACCACCTAAGAGGAGGACTTCAGAAAGTGATTCCCCAGACAATGCAAAGTCCTACTCACAGGCAGCATAGACAAGCAACCAGCAGAGAAGGATGTTAATATCCTTACCCCCCAAGTTTTTAGCTCCATGACAATATTTTTCCTCTGCCCAAATACCTTCAAATACTGGGATCATCTGTGGCTTAAGTCAGTGTTACACATCTGACTAGCTGATAAACAGAGGATAAGCAGCTCTAGGACAATGAAGAATATAACAGCGGACAGCAGTAGCTGCCTCAGACTCAGCTTGGAAGTCGTATTGTTCCTTGACAGTTTGAGGGTATGAATGTCTATGTATATGATTTTTACACTGGAGCAGAAGAGAAGTCTTGACAGAATGAAGCTTAGCGTTGCCAATTCTCCTAGTCCCAGTTGAGGGGAATGAAGAAGAGGACAAGAGGAGAAAACAATGAGTATCACCACCTTTTTGTTCACTCAGGGGCCTATCACCTTCCAGCTTCAATGTGTGCTGAACTGGACACAAAAGTGTGTGAAGAAGCATCGTTGAATTATGAACAAGAACAAATAATGCCACTGCCTTTACAAAACTGGCTTTTGGAAATAGATAGTGAGATTCTAGTCCAGTCCTGAATCTACAGCAGTTTGGAAGACACAACTAAAGAACTTGCTGGCCAGTTTTCCATATAGCTGAATGGCTGGCATTATATTGTTTAATTACCGGAAAGAAAACAGCGAAGGCCTATTATATTGAGAAATAGTTTCCAACTGATCTAACATGCACTTAAAGCTTTTACTGACCTTGTATCACCTATCTGGCCTCCTTTGGTTAAAATCCGCCAGAGAACAGGGAAATAGATGTGATATTTTAATGAGCACATTACGTGATTATATCTGTTTATAACTCAATTTGACATGTTAAGAGATCGTTTCTGTACAAAAGCAAAAACAGATGGCTGCTATGTTAGTATAAACACATTCCTCCCTTCTGTCTTCATGCTGTCACAATACTTTGGACTAGGATGTTATGAGAAGTTGTCATAAGAAGTTTAGTCTACCTGGGCTTTGTTTGGCATGGGGATGTTCCAGTAAATCTTTGTATACAATTTTTAGAATGTGGGCCTTAATTCTTTTTTTTTTTTTTTTTTTTTCCCTTCCTCTCAAGCTATCAATCCATGTTTTACAAAAGTCTGTGATCCTAATGCCAACTGCACTTATCTTGGACCAAATCAACACAAATGCACCTGTCGAGAAGGTTACAGAGGAGATGGTCAAGTCTGCTTACCTATAGACCCTTGCCAAGCGCTATATGGGAATTGCCCTGCACAGTCTACCATTTGCATATATGATGGCCCAGGAAAGGTTGGTGTTGAACTAGTGCCCCAGATGTTTCCCGCATCAGCTGCCTAGGAACAAATAACATTTCATCTCCAAAAAGGAACCACAACTGTACAGGCACAGGTCTCAGGGAGGCCAAAGCCTATTCCTAGCTTAGGCGTAAGTTCTGTACGTGGCCAGGAGGTATTCCCTTTCCCTTTCCCTCTATATATAGAAGTGTGCGTCAGCCTCTGAAGGTGGGAATGAAAATAGTGGTCTTTTTTGTAGAATGTTTTGACTCAAATTTGTCTCACGTAAGTGGAGGCACTGAAATGAATCTTCTCACAGATACATTTTCTGTCTGTGACTGCGAGAGACTTGTAGGATCAGTAGGATACTTACATAGGTACCATAGATAAACATATCTAAAGTTAGTGTAACTCGAGTCTTTGAGGACTACTGATGAAAGGCACCAGTGTATAGGCTGCACATTATTTATGCTATCAGGAACTGGCTCAGATTTCTGTGTTGTACTTCTGCCACTGAAAAAAAGAAGACAACAGAAGGCCATGCTTGTTTTGCCTGGACACCCTATAGAGCAGAAAAGGGAGTCAGTCATCCAGTGCTGTCCTGGCATGCATGGTCAATCCACTTTTTTCACCCAAGTTACATGTGGCCAGTATGCTCAGGCTAGTATGTACTGCTGCTATGTCTCACCAGTTAATAATATGCTTTGGTACTTCTTGTTGAGAGAGGGCAGTGGGAACAGAGGAAAAAAGGCCTAACCTATCAAAATCAACTTTAAATGTTCACAGTCACAGAAGTGAATCTAAAGTCTTTATCTAAAGGAAATTTATCTGGGAGTCACTAATTTTCTAGAGTGGGTAAAGCCTTGAAGGGTGTTGTATAAATATGGATGGGCTTTATACTTGCATCTGAACTCTGAATAGGTGATTAACTCAGGCTTTGATATTTCTTGGTCTTTAATTCTTAGCAGCAGAAAGTATACTGAAATCTCTGCTTTGTGCATCTCTAATTTCTCTTTACCCCCTCCTATCCCTTTGACTCAGTCCCACTGTGAGTGCAAGGAGCATTTTACAAACTTTGTCCCTGGGAAAGGATGCAGTGTGACAGACATCTGTGAAACGAACAACACATGCCACAAAAAGGCTAAATGCTCAATGGTTGCTCCAGGTCAGATTACGTGAGTATTTCTTTCTATTAAAGCTTTCACCCAGTTTCTCCCTCCTCCCCATCATAAGCAGACTTAAAACAAATCCAGTGGATAAGGACTTTCCAAAGTTATTATTAATAGTTCTGTTATCAAGGACAAAGGACAACATTTAGTGGAGTTAGGATCAACAAAATAGCACATCAGCCCAATAGATAATGCCTACTAAATTTTATTTTTATTAGCTCAGAGGTCATTTCTGCACCATTTTTTTAAAAGGATCAAGACCTGTTTTCTGTTCCTCAGAACAAGCAGCATGGTCTGGCTTACAGCTAAAGGCTCTTCCTCTTCAAAATCACAGTAACTGCCTCTTGGCAGAGGTCCCTGGCACATGCTATCCCTTCAGCTGTGCCTAGGCATTGCCTGGGAAAGTGTTGCATGGGCCAGAACCAAGCCAGGCAGCATGCTAAAAATTAATCAGCATTAATTACCACAGGACAGTGCTGGAGCCATGGCCATTTTTAGTGCACTAACCAGGGCATCTGTCCCCCATGCTCGCCTCAGTAGAATCCTGAAAGCATGTGAGAAATTGCACAACTTACAGCAGAATCTCTTTTCCTGTACAGAAATTTATTTTGCAGATGTTAGGAGGAAAGTCTGTTTTAACACAAGACTTAACAGTGCTATGTCAGTCCAAGAGCTCCAGAAGTGCTGGCTTTTGGGAGCTGAGAATTAGAATGTAGAAGACAAGACAGACCATTAGCCATAAGCTGGCTAACAAATCATTTTATAGATTCACAGACAGGAAGTATTTGCATGGAAGAGTATAGTCATTGCCAGTTCTTGCCTCATCACCCAACTTATAGTGAAAAATTAAAATCACCATTGTGTAAGCTGCATTGCCAACAAGTTTCATTTCTGGAACGCACTGTACTACACAAAATGCACTTTGCTGCTTCAGCGCACCAGCAGCAACAGGTGTAAAATTTCAAAGATAGAAGAATATTTCTATCTGAAATCAAGACCAAAATGCAAATTTTCTTAAGTTAAAAATTTTACACAAAATTCCACAACACGTAAATCAGCACATTTCTTTCCTAGTTTATCACCAGTTTACTACAGCAACTCAGTTGACAACAGCTACGTGTTTACAATTCCAGAAATGGGAAAATTAAAAAATTATGATGATAAGGAGCAAAAAAAAAGAAACAAACAATCCAAATGCCTTACATGTCATTCATTTCATGACCTCTAACGGCAGACAAACAAACAAAAAGAACACTGAAGGATTAGTTTGTATCCCACTCCTACCTACTGGGCAAAAAGTGAAACTGCCATGAATAGTTTCCAATTAAGGTGAGTCCATTTATGAAAGAGAAACTTTGCAAAGAAAATAATTGATTGGTAAATGTGGGCACAGTAAATTGTCTCTGATACATGACTGCGTTTTTGTTGCAGCCCCAGATTTTAAATGCATTTGGGATTTGAGGCTAGGTATGGGCCTTGTTTGGATTTCCTTTTTTCTGTTTTGTTTGTTTGTTTTTTGTTTTCGCTTGTTTGCTTGTTTTTTTTAACTTATTCTAACACAGAGAGCTGTTACAAAGTCCACAAATCTGTTTTTTTTCCTTTCCACTTTTTTTTTTTTTTTTTCATTGAGGACTCAGTTGCACTGTTAGCTTCCAATATATAATTACTTCTTTCTCTAGAATCAAATGATCTGTACAGAAATAAATCTCATACACAAAGATGCAGAAAAGACAAACATCTATGGTTTGTGAACATAACACAGCAACCCAATGGAAAATCAAGGCTGTCTACTTCTGTTCTCAAATAGATCTTTTATGAGTGAGTGCTGACACTTTCTACAGTAGTGCTTCAGTGAGAATTACACACAGCTTTGCCCAGAAGCTATGAAGCCTTGGCTGGTGCAGAATTACACTGCTTGTGAGACCATAACATCTCTGGTTTTCATGCAGAACTGGCTTTCCCCCAGCCAGCTTCCATTATTTTCTATTCTAATTCCACTCTTATCTCAGACTCTGTTTTCAATGTAGAAATATGTAGCTTCATAAAGTAAAATCTTATGTAGAAAGCTGACTTTCCCTTCTTCAGAGAAGTTGTAATTCTGCTTCCTGTCTTAGTTGGACTGGGGAATTGCCACATCAGCTCTTTTCCTGTACTGTCCATGCACTGTATCATGGGAACAGGTTATAGTACACAGTGCATTCAATGCAAAACATACCCAGTCATATGAAGCATCAGTTGCAAACCAGATTCTATTTACTATGCTTTTGGACTACTATTTTTACAAAGGTCTGGAATGAACCAAAGCTTGAACCTCTTGGCCAAAATGCCATCTAAAATTCCTCTGAATCTAAATGCAACCCTACCAGACTGCAGGGACTGTGGGGATTTTAGAATGAGATCACTATCATCAAGAATATAACTGTGCTGAAGACCGTTTCTGTCCAGACATAAAATACCTAGAAAGCAAATAGGACTTGAAATCGGGTTGATATTACTGTGGGGTGTAATTGGCAAACTGTATATGTAGCAGTCAGCACATGGAAACGATTAGGTCATTATTTATATAAAGTTCTTCCTGTTGCGTAGGTTAATGTTCCTTCTTTAATTACGCATTTAGGAAAAAAAAAATCTAGAGAGGTGAATCATTACTGATAGGGCTTGTATGAATACTGAACAAGCTGGAGACGTGATTAGGAAAAGCACTATAAAAAGCCAGTGTTTAGCAGCACGTAACATAGTTGTTTAGCCTCCTAAATATAGTTAGAATATCTTTCTGTGCGTGCTACATGTTGACAAGTGCCAGCTTTAATTTTAGCACTGAAGATGCGTAGATCACAGAGCTGACACCTCCAGCCAATCTCATAAGCTCAGCGCTTATGAAGAATGCAACAGAAATTGCTGAGATTGGCATAAAACTGTAGGTGTTGAGACAGACACAAGATCAATGCACAAGCTATCCTGAGTTGCTTGCTGAAAATCAAACACATTTGTACCCATCATCACTTAAGAGCAAGCATATTTTAACCAGATTGACAATCAGCAACTTCTTCCCCACCTCTCTTGTGACACAAAGACTTTCATGATCTTAAAGTCCAATTTTCATGACACTTTTCCTCCACTCATGAGATGGAAAATGTCAGGTTGACATTTGGGGTTGTTCTTTCATTAATTTCCTTTAGATTTTGCCTTGGCTGAAACACATTACCTTAAACACAGAGCATGTCCAGACAGCAAAGCTGCTGAGGCCATCTCAAGTCAATGCTGATCATTCTTACAGGTGCCGTCACTGATACTGCCCCAGAAGTCTATTGTATATCACTGACACCTGCTAAGACTAAAGTCCACCAAGGGACACCAGAGTTTCTGAGGTGGCTTGATCTTGACAGTGCAAAGATAGCAGCAGCGTGAAGTATACATCTGAAAAAGCGTGAGATTTCATGCTGCTTCTTCATTCAGAAGAATGAGAATGCTAAAACACCAGTATTGTTGCCAAAAACATCTGTGTCACTTAAAAGGCAGTTTTACAAACACAGCCACTTCACTTTATTGAGAGAACTGACAACATGGACTGCCTTTCCTAACAGAGGGACACAATTTATCACAAGAATCAATGAGCTCACTTTAGCATCCCCTTTATGTGTAACTGCTATTATCTTGTTGAGCCCAACATAGTGGCTGGAGGCTTTACACGACCTCCTTGCCACTGTGAGGGTGGCAGCCCACAGTCATAACCTTCCCTTGCCAAGGGCAGGAGGCTGAGTAGACTTCTGGACTCTCGTAACCAGCATGTACAGAAACCCCAAAGGATCCTCTACGCAGCCAAGGGTGCCACACAGCCAAACCCCCACTCATAGTGGCCCTGCAAGGTGGACACCACAAACATACTGCTGCTTCCTGGTCCACTGACAAAAGGCCATCCTAACTGGCAAGTGGCCACCATGTTTCCATACATATCTGCAAGCATAATACACTGAGATCACCAGCCAAAATTGTTTAATCAGGAGGGGTTTAAGGGTATCTTTATTGCAAAGGGATACTGTTTCACATTCATTATGCTTCCTAGATGAGGCTTATTAAAATCTATAGAAGAGGCTACAAGAACAAGGAGAGTTTACAGCTGGCAAGTGATGAAATAACAAATTAATATAGTTATCCAACAAATGACAAGACACATACAGCATCCTATCAGCAAATGGTACCTTACATTTGCTGAAGCAAAGATGTGAAACTAAAATGGTGGTTCCTGAGTATGCCCTTCAGAGAAGTAAACATGCTTAGCATGCTTAGTTAGAGCCCCACTGACTCTACGGTGCATCAGTACACAGCTGAAATGGCAATCCCTTTCCAGGTGTACATGCCAGAGGGGCTCTGTGGGGAATGGATTTGTGTGCTATGGAAACATCATGGAGCGTCTCCAAGACCTGAACACAGAAGCAGGAGGACGGTGGCAAGGCAAGCTAACATCTGCCCTAGCACTCATGGGTAAGTGACCACGTGCAGCAGTCATCTCCTGTTGGGTTGTTTTGCTTGTATTCATCAAAAAGCCATGATCCATGATCCCTCAAAATGAGTGTTTCAAACTCAGTGCATTTATGTTTTCCAGCATAAATTTGACATATTCCATTATCCTTGTCTTAGGAAAGTATTTTAGTATAATACTAAGGTGTGGGAGAAGCTGATTCTACAGCCATTAATTGATTGACACTTTTAGGTACATGACTTTAGTAATTAAACCATATTATCACACAGTATGCAATAATGAATTTACATTCATCATACCAGAAGACCCAAAGCCACCAAGGCCACTGTCATGCATGTCATCAAATTGTACAGATCACTGATCTGTACACTGATCTATTGACAGTGACAGTCAATAGATGGATGAAAAAAATCTACTTAAGTTAGATTGTAAATGTACATTTAAGGTCCGAATGCAGATCCAAGTACTTCCTGCAGTTGAATTTGTTATTCAGGACAAATACAATCCTATAATCAGATGAGCTGCAAATCCCTGGTATGTATGAGGTTTGGAAATATACCAGGAGAATAAGAGGAGGAAATGGACCAGAAAGCAGTAAACAGGAAGGATGATGGCAGTGGAAAAAAACTGCTGGTAGCAAGACAAACGTTTTGGAAATCAGGCCAGATGACTGCTGTGCATCTGTGCACAAATTCCATTTTCTTGGGAAATGAAAAGCAAATTATTTGTGAACTCTCAAATAGAAGGGTAAAAAATCTTGAAAAAAAAAAATTAAAGGATTCTTTTATTTGGCTGAGTCCTTCACCTTGCCAAAGATTTTTGTATTTCTTTGTAATTGTGTCACAATATAAAAAATCCTTGTGAAGAGAACATAACTGTATTCACTATCTTCTGCTGCAGTGTCAAAAATGTGAGACCTGAGCAAATATTGCTAAAATAAAGATGGATCTTTTAATTAGAGTAAAAATCTTACAAAGCTGGCCAAGGGCAAAAAAAAAAACCTTCATATTCAGCACTTGAAAACAGAAATCGACTGCCTCAGCACTGAGAAGCTAGGTTATGTTTTTTTCTGCACTTCACCATTTGTGTCAGAGAAGTGCCTGGCATTCTGGATGTCACCATTTTTCAACAACAGCAATCCAAATTTTATGTTCTTGGGTTAAATTTTGAATGTGAATATGCCATATGATTTACAAACCAGCAGCTAAAGACACGTTAAGAGCACAGGTTATTTTGCAGTACATTCTCTCCACATTAATGTATTTCAAAACCTAAGAATATACAGCAAAACAGTCCATGTTGTGTTGTAAGACAGAGTAATAATTTCAAGATATATTCTCTATTATACCATACTCATAATGTCTATGAAGATTTTGTTCACTTCTAATATTAATCCTCTGGAAAAAGATCCCATTATTAGAAATAAGTAATGGCTTCAGCTACAGACTCAGTAGACTCGTCAGACTGTCTTGGAAATGGAAATACCATCTGGGTAGCAAACAAATTCTAATTAATACACAGTGCATCAGCTTTTATTACTAGCTATGTGTTTGCAGTTGTTTACATTCCCAGCAGGTTGTCAGCAGCAGATCCCTCACCCCAAAAAAACCTGAACTGATACAAGGCAGGAAGCTGTTTCCCTGCAAAGGCACAGCTCTAAAGATGCGCTGTTCTCATGGCCATCACCCCGGTTTGCATGCTGAGAATTCCAGGGTACCAAAAACGTTCTGAGCATTTTGCTTCATCCTGGGTCACACATGCAGTAGCACCTGGATTTCACACACCAACTATTTCTCATATTTCAACAACTCAGATTTTAGAATCTTAAATTAACATTTAATAATTACAGATACTGTTCTTGCTTATTCAACCCTTGCATACCCCATATTCATTTATCTTATTTTCTTCTTTCCTTATCAGAAAATGTCTATGAGTGGCCACTGAGCAGTCTGGGACCCTTTACCGTATTTGTACCAACAAACAGAGGATTCAAAGGTACAAATGTAAGTAAAAAGCAGCGAGGGTTTTGAAGGAGAGGGATTTAGCTCCTTCAGAAATCTGACTTTTTTGATTCAACAGATTCAGAGGAAATTTTTGTTCTAATTCACTTCTGGCTCACCGTTCATGTTTAGAGTCCAGAGATTGTCTTTTTCCTACTTGAAAGAAAAGCAGACTAGTTTAGTCAATCAAAGTAGGATGCAGACATGTTTTGAGTAAGAAAGAAGTGGCCTGATTTTCAAAATGCTTAACATCTACTACCTTCCATTGAAGGACAGGACAACTCTAGAGGCACTTACTGCTTATGCAGGAGCATATAGGTAGGTTCTGAACTGAAAG
This sequence comes from Perdix hodgsoniae, assembly GCA_035772895.1. Classification (NCBI taxonomy): domain Eukaryota; kingdom Metazoa; phylum Chordata; class Aves; order Galliformes; family Phasianidae; genus Perdix; species Perdix hodgsoniae. Next base: position 79,388 of record JAPSGF010000038.1, on the reverse strand, counting down.
CAAGAGACCTCTGCTTGGTTCAGACTCTATTATTTCACTTCAGAAGAAAACACATAATTTTAGAATTTAACAGTTGGAGGGGAAAAAAAAAAATTTGAGACTCTTTTTTTGGAAGAAGACTGTATTGAAATTAACCTTTGTTTTTCTGTTTTTGTAGATAAAGGAACTTCTGAATAACAACCTGAAAGCACAGTACTTTGTGAAACTCCATGTAATTGCTGGTCAGTTGAATACGACTAGCTTGAATAATACTGATATAATATATACTTTGACTGGCAAGTCAGGAGAGATATCAAGGGGAGAGAAGGTAGGTGAACTTCCAGCCTAACCAGCAAGGATAGTATAGTTCATGTTCTTAATTCAACAAGAAGTACAAAAGGTTTGTCCTCACTGAGATAGTAGGTTGCAGAAACTTGAAATCTCACTGGAAACTTTGCCACTAATAACAATGAAAACAAAAGTTACTTTTGGAATTGCAGCACTGCAGAAGGCTCTATTAAGTGATCTTAAATCTGCTGGCACAACCAACAGAGCCAGGGAGGCATTCAAAGAGCCCAAGTAAACTCAGAGGTGGCAGGAAGGGAAAAATCATAGAATCAATAATTTTGGAATGACTAATAAGACCTTCTAGTCCAACCATCAACCCATGCCTGTCACCTCTCAAATCCTACTGTTTGTGCTAGAAACCTGCATGTACAGCTCATGCAGAGCAATCACTAACTGCATTGCAGAGTCTACCTTCCTTTGAGCATCAGCCCAGACATCCTTTGAATTATGCAGGAAAGAGAAACTCAACACAAGTAAAATTCACTTGACACTTTATCATGAAAAATATGGAGTAAAGTTCATTGCAACCCACTTTATTCAACATCAGCAAAAATTGGGGCAGTCTGATGCCACACTTTATCTCTGAAGCTGACATAACAGATTTTATGCTCTGGAACTATTGTTCTTAGCCCACTGTCTTTTAATAGCTTGAGCCTATGTGAAGGATGAAATCAAGTATTTTTCATGTTTTTCTAGTAAACCAGTGTCATCTAAGAAAAGAGATCTATTTTAATTTTTTTAATGGGTATCCATTTCGTTTGTAACAGGAAAATATCATTGCTGTCTGAGGCCCATCAGCTTCCTGCAGGCTTCAGTACAATGCACCATCAGCAACATTTTGTTGTTTTAAACATACGTATAATATAAGGAAATGGATTGTAGTCCCTTAAGATTACAGGACTTGACCAATTCACTACAACCACATTCTAAATCATTTCCTGACAGATTCTTATTAGTAGCAGTCATCAGAGCCCTTTCAGGTATACTGCTCCCAGCTTGTTCCCTTGTCCTTGCTTCTCTTATGAACTTTGTTATTTTGAAATAACATGGTCCAATCCAAACTCAAAGGACTTTTTCCATTTCCTTCATAGGTATTAGAAGCAGTCTTTAGCCTCCCCAGATTTAGATCACCCAGGTGTTGGTAATGGAAGGGGATGTTAGATACTATCCAACATGCATAGTCCCATTTCATAATAAAAGTTCACTGCCCACTGCTTGGCTTCTTTTAGGATAATCAACTAAGAATTAGAATCCAGGGAGGAAGAAGGAAAGGAAAACTTTTGCAAGGCAATATTATTGCTTCCAATGGCATTTTGCATATTGTTGACAAAGCCATGGACAACATGGAGCCAATGTTTGAAAGCAACAAAGAGGTAAGGAGGAAGCTATATATGCGTGATGTTGGACTTTCTTTTACAATAGTTTCTTGTTCATTTAATGCAAAGAATGACTAACAGCAGTTAGAGAAACTCTGTTATGCCAGCATGCATCAAGTCAGAGAGACAACATTCAAGGGGAAAAGTAGCAATGTCATTTCTACACTAGGCAGACCTTTTCCACCAAGCTGGATCATCGTCATGGTTGTACTTAGTGCATCTGAGTTGTTCATTCACACTCTGTGCATTCAACTGAATAGAACAACTGAATAAAACAAACTAAAACAAGGAATATTTGCACAGATTCCTGGCAAAGCTTGTATTCAAATCAGCAACACCCCAAGGACTAAAATTCAAAAACCTATCATTTTGTATGCTTTGGGGTTTTTTTGATGCTTTGCATAGCGCTCAGTTCTCAGAGTGCAAATGTTTTTTCTCTCTGTCCTTTTCCGTTGGAAATACAGAAATAATACCCTGTCAAACACACACACCTGGTTTACATGTTCTGTGACCAGACCATTTTCAGAAGTATGACAGACACTACCTCTAAGCTAGCATAACAATGAGGACAAAAAGACACCGTCAGTTCAGCTGCTTACAGACACCAAAATCACTCAAAAATTAAAGAAACCCAAATATATTCAGATCTGTAATAACTGAGACTCAAACTAATTCAGAAAGTAACTTATAAAAATTGGCATTCATTCTGTGTAATCTATTTTAAATATATCCTGTATTCATCCTATTTCAGGAAACCATAATGTCAGTGCTTCAAGACAATGGAAGATACAGCCAATTTGCATCTTTGATAGAAGTAAGGATCAAGATAAGCAGTTCCATAAAGCTATTTGATAATGATTTCCAAAAATAATATGCAAATTTCACTTTCATTTTTAAATCACAACAGAAAACTAGCCTGGGAATGGATTTACAGCAGGAGAACAGACCTTACACAGTCTTTGTTCCAAGTAACGATGCTCTGAGTAATATGAAAGCTGAGGATCTGGATTACCTGCTTTCTGCAGAGGTACAGTCTTCCTATAGCACAAACTATTCTTAGAGAATAGAAGTATGTGGAATGTATCGACACTTGGCAAAGTGTGATCAGGGCAAACCCAGATCCCAAACCCAGTCCTAGGATGTTTTACCTCAGCTGGGGATAACTGATGGGAGTGAGTGCCACAAGAACATGAGAAACTGGGGATTATCACTTGTGGGATTCTGTGGGGTTCTGGGATCATTGTAAACCCAGGGTACCTCCTTGCCACTGCTGATGGAATCCCAAGTCTTTGGGGGATGAAAGGTGGGCATACCTCTGGATATATCAGGGATGGTTTAGAACACTTAGGTGATTTAGCAGCAAGGGCAAGGACCAGTAAGACACAAGACACAAGTTAAGCATTACTACTGATGCAGAAGTTTCCAGCTCCAGTGGTGATGCAGTTCTCAGCCCAGGTTTGGTTTGCATTACTCAGAGAGCACTAAAAAGTCCTCTTTCTTGATCATGCAGGGCTCATTGAAGCTACTGGAGCTGGTCCGATACCACACTGTTTCCAATGCTGAGGTGAGTGCGGATGCTTCTTAGCTTGGGAGCTCAAGAGAACTTTTGGCAGGGGTTTTCCAAGAACAACCTCCTCACAGTGCAACCCTACAGAAAAGCTTCAAATAAGAGAGGTGGTGCCCCTGCCTTTTCTAAGGGCAGACGTTTCCACAGATCTCTAAGGATGCAAGCACAGCAATATTTAGGGAGAGATGATAACTTTGCTTAAACTGAATTCTGCAGAGAAGGGGATAAATTAATGTCCTTCTAATAGTAGAATCATAGAATCACCAAGGTTGGAAAAGACCTCCAAGATCATCTACTAGTCCAACTATCCACCCACCATCAATATTTCCCCACTACGCCATGTCCCTTAGTACCATATCTAAATGTTTATTGAACACCTCCAGAGACTGGAGTACTGTCTCCAAAAAAGACAGGGATCTCTTGGAGAGAGTCCAGCAGAGGGCCACAAAGGTGGTGAAGGGCCTGGAGCATTTTCCCTATGAAAAAAGGCTAAGTGAACTGGGTCTGCTTAACCTTGAGAAAAGAAGACTGAGAGGGGACCTGATCCAGCTCTATAAATATCTAAGGTGTGAGGGGCAGAGTGGTGAGGCCAGACTCTTTTCAGCAGTGTGTGGAGACAGGACAAGGGGAAATGGCCAGAAACTGCAGCATAGGAAGTTCCACACACAAGAACTTCTTTAGGGTGAGGGTGAGGGAGCACTGGAACAGGCTGCCCAGGGAGGTTGTGGAGTCTCTTTCTCTGGAGATATTCAAGACCCACCTGGACACCTACTTGTGCAACCTGGTGTAGGGAACCTGCTTTGGCAGGGATCGCTGGAGGTCCCTTCCAACCTCTACAATTCTGTGATTCTGTGATTCTGACTTCACCACCTCCTTGGGCAGTACATTCCAGAGCCTGATCATTCTTTTAGAGAATAAATGTTTCCTAATATCCAACCTGAACTGCCCCTGGTGCAACTTGAGGCCACCCCCTCTCATCCTATGGCTACTTACATGGGAAAAGAGGCTGAACCCCTCCTCTCTACTACCTCCTTTCAGGTTGTTGTAAAGGGCAATAAGGTCTCCCCTGAGCCTCCTCTTCTCCAGACTGAACAACTCCAGTTCCCTCAGCTGCTCTCCACCAGACTTGTGCTCCAGACCCCTCACAGCTCCGTTGCCCATCTCTGGACACTCCCCAGGGCCTCAGTGTCTTTCTTGTAGCAAAGGGCCCCAAACTAAAAAGTACACAAGGTACAGCCTCACCAGAGTTGAGTGTAAGGGGACGATCACCTCCCTGCTGCTGCTGGCTACACTGTTTCTTTCTTACGAGACAGGACAGAATGCCATTGGCATTCTTGGCAACCTGGGCATGCTGCTGGCTCATGTTCAGATGAGAGTTGACCAACATCCCCAGTTCCATTTCTTCTAGCTCCAAGCCTGTAGCATTGCCTGGGATAGTTGTGGGCAAACAGCAGGACCTGATACTTGGTCTTGTTTAACTTCATCCCATTGATCTCAGTCCAGAAAGCTGTTAAGATGCAGCAAGCAACTAGCTTTGTTGAGGTTTAAAGTAACAGCTCTAACTTCACTGTGCTAACAGGTGTGATAGTACAAGGCTACCCATGGAGCTAGAGAAAACTGATAGAGTCTTTTGCTCATCCTGCAAATAAAGGTGGTGCTTTTTGTGAAATCCATTTGGAAGGAATGTTGATATTACATTTATTTCAATTCACTTATATTCATTTCAGCTAGAGATTGCCAGCCTCATCTCAATAGGGCACATCCGAAGCATGGCGAAGCAGTTCCTTTACTTTAACACAACCAGCACTGTAAGTACAAGGCAACTTTCAATTGTGGCCAGCACTCTCTAAGCTGAGGCAAAACAGCCAGCCCACCACTTCCAGTGACTGTTAGAAATTAGTACTGTAAAAGATGCAGGACAAATGTTTTCTATGCAAGGATAGCCTGCAGTCTCTCTCTTCTTATGATTAGCCCCAATCCAGGAATGGTCCTCATTTATGCTCTGTGTGGTTTGGGTGGGGGAGGAGTAGAGGAGTCTATTTCAAATATTTTAGTTCAAAAATTTTCTGTGCATACATAAGTATTTTTTAGTTCCCTTTAATACTATATTCTCTGATCCTGATGAACATAGTGAATACTTTTTTAAAGGTGTTAATTTGTCTGTTAGAGCTTTTGATAAACCAGACATCAATATATTGAATTCCTTCTGTTCTATGTGTACTGTAATCAAATGTAAACGTTCTAGAGAAAAGATTCAAGTATGAGAATTATTGTAAAGGCAGAGAAGTTGCATGAGTAAATGCAGAAAGAATATTTATTTTCCTATGGACTGGGGAGGCTCATAAATTATGTCTCATTTTCTCCCCTCTCAACCCCTTTGTCATAGGGGGCACCACAGAACCCAAGCCTACATCTGCTGAAACTAAGGTCCTGAAACCATCTTCCTATTCTAGCCAGGCTTTTAGTCACCACTTCTACAGGGTAATGATGCAGACTAGAAGGAAACATTAGATGCCTCTGCTGTCAAAGATTATAAAGAAAATAGGTGACATGTGCATACTTCTTCCACAAATAACTTTAAGAAAATCTAGGCAGCACATTAAAAATGAGAAGCATGAGTAGATTATTTTTAATGGAAAGATCCAAAATTAGGAAGTTATGAGAGTTTTACTATTATTAATAATAATGTGTTGTTTCACAGGGACAAGTGTTGGTGAGTGGAGAAGAAATGGAAGAAACTGATATTGTTGCAAAAAATGGTCGCATTTTCACTCTTGCAGGAGTTCTTATCCCACCCACCATTGTTCCAATTCTGCCACATCGGTGTGATGAGACAAAAAGTCAAATTGCAATGGTAAGAAAATTAAAAAAAAATACAATAGCTGCAACTACTCCATGCAACACACATAAAAAAGGGGGGAAATCAATATATCAGTGAAATACAGCCACCTGGTTAGTAGTGCAACACAGATAATTTGCAAACAGGGCACAACACTGTTCTGTATTTCAGTGAGTGGAACTTAGTACATCCTGTTCATTCTGGCAACAAAGTGCAGGCCTTTACACTTGATAGCACTCAGGTGCTTTTTCTGGTTAGAAGCCTGAGCATCAGGCTTCTAGTTTAGTTTGCAGTAAGCATCGCTCCTGAGCTATTGCTGGATGGTGTTCAAGCACATATCAGGGTCAGTAAACAGTTCCAGTACAATGATGAAGAACAATTGCCAGCTGAGCTCTTACAGGAGTCCAGAACCACTGCTTTGAAACAGATTCTCAGCAGAGCTGAACAGCATCAAAATTTAATAAGGAAAACACAAGAGCTGGCAGCAAGGAGCTATTACTTCTGGCAGTGACTCCAAAGTGCCAGCTGCACAATGTGCCCGTAAATCAGGCAGAGCACACTTAGGACACTATGGTACTTGGAACTTCTTATCAGAAGCCTACCTCTATTCTGTGAGAAAAATGACTTAAGGAAAAAATAGATAGTGTCTGGCATAAAAATGCTTCCTCAAAGTGAAGTTAGGCATTTTGTCAGCTTTGATCTTCATGCATAATTAAAATACAATTTAATGTTCATGGCTTTGTAGCAGAGCACTGATGCCAAGGAGAATACCAGAATGGAGCATTGGCTTTGCTGCTTTTAGCAGACATTCTGTATTTTCATTCTCAGAAAATAAGAACAGTCTCAGCTCATAAATGCAGCTTGTGGTATCACTGAAAAGGTTGTCAGAACTGGAGGTTACACAGACCTACAACAACTGCACTTCCTTAAATACGGAACAATTACACTAATACACACATATCCACGTAACTGTACTTGAATGCTGCTCATAACGCAGAAAACAGATGAACACTGAAACACTATGAAAAAGTTAGAATCATAGAATCATAAAGGTTGGAAAAGACCTTCAAAGATTATCTAATCCAACCACCAGCCCATTCTCACCATGCCCACTAACCATGTCCCTCAGAGTCACATTGTAGATCACATCCTAGGTAGAGAAAGAGGTTGATAGATGACACTGAGTGGCACTGGGCAGCAGAGAGCAGCGCCATCAGAGGAGACACTTTTCACAGATATTAGGCAAATTTCTGAGCTCCGAAGGAGAAAAGAGGATTGCAGGGATTTTCAGAAACCTAAACAATGGTAGAAGCCTAAGACAATTTCCGTCATTACTATACAACTTATCACAGAATTTTAATAATGTATTTGTGAAAATACCTTTGAACCACAAATCTTTAGAACTGAGTAGTGGCACCTGTGATGCGCAGCTATGTGATGCACAGATGCTTTCATACATCTGATCCTTTGCTCCCTAATGTGCAGTATGACAGGAGAGATGAGTATATCCAAACCAGTACTTGATTCTGTCTCCACCACCACCAATGATAAGTGTGGGGGGGAAATGCCATAATTCAGGTTTGAGTCCACTTGTCCAATCATTATGAAACACAGTGAAGTAACATGTTGGATGCTTGCTCTAGAATTAATTCTAGTTTGGTTGAGACAAAACACGTTAGCAGTAATGAGTCTAATGGCTTTGACAAACTCCATATCTATGCACTGAAAGGCTTATCCTCTCTGAAGTTATTGAATGCTGAGCTTGTCTGAGGACTAACCTTTAAAATTGCCACCACGGTTTCTAGTTCCTCAGTGCTGTAATTGCCAGTCTCTGTCACCACCAACTGGTGGTTGGCTTAGCTATTGAGGAAAGACAACTAGGAGTTGAAGACAAAAACAGCTACATACTAGTGTATCATAGCAGAGTCACAAATCTAGAAAATGGAAGCAGAAAATATATTTCCCTTCACCACCTGTAAAGAAAACACATTAGCTGTATACAAGACTCAATTAACTTGGTCTTCCTAGGAAGAAATAAAAATTCATAAATATAGACTGCACCAGGCCCTCAGACAGTCTTCATTAATGCATTATATGAGGTCAAACAAAGATAGTTTTTTCCCATGGTTGCCTTTTGTTTAGGAAACTGACAGGTCTTTAGAAGGGAGTGGAGAACAGAAAATTGAAGATTAAAAAGAGGAAGAAACAAGGAAGGAAAAAAACAGAGCCAATTTTACAATGTTTATCATCCAGAATTTTGTGTCTTCATAGTTGGTATAATGCCTTTCCAAATAGTAATCCTAACTGTCTCCATCTAGGGTGTCTGTACAAGCTGTTTCTCACATTCATTGTCTCCCTGTCCACCGGATTCAAAACCAATTGTAAGTGATGTTTCCTAACAGATACCCCCATGATACAAAATATATACGTCCCCATGTGTCGTTTCTTGCTCTTCCAATAAGCAAGAAAAAGAACCTGATACTATTACAGAAAACTGCATAAAATTATAAATGTAGGCAGTAGATTAGTCTATTTTTGGTAGCAATTAAAGAGTCAGGTAATTTTAGTGTTACTTTATTTGCTGTAGCAAGATCCCTCATGTTTCATAGCAGTTATGACTCTTCTCTCAGGCAAAGATCTATTTAGGATAGGGTTTGGCAAGAGAGAGAGGTGAGGAATTAGAATTACTGTGATTATGCTTTGGGAGTTTGTAAATGAAAAATAGAGAAAGGATGCATTTAAATTAGACCACAGATCTGTTAAAAATTTCCTTTTGATTAAGCATCCCAGAAGTAACTATCTGCAGGAGTTTTCTTCCCCGTGTTATAAAAATCCACTGGTAGTTAGTCCTATGTGCCACATTCAGTAATAATCACAGGTAAAATTAAGAAAAATCATGATGCGTAAATCAATACATTTTAAAAAATTGAAAATATGTGACTTCATGGCAAGGTGCTTTGTTATCTGATTAAACTATGTTCCAGTATTAAGACTGCACCACAACACTGTGCATTGCTCATAAATACTAATGCTTCCATTCTGTTTCTTTTTCAGCCTTTCTCAAAGCGGACATGCATTATTGAAGGCTCAGCCTATCCAAAAACTGGCTGTACTAGATACTGCAACATAACAATAAAGGTACACAGTTACAGTTCCTTAAGGTGAAATGTACATGGGAGTTTTCCAAAGGGTTGTCTTGCACACCATGACCTATCCTTCAGGGTTGAGATTCACATGCAGATAGATGTTCCTGCACTTTCCATATCAAACCTTCTACAGGTGGATGAGAGCAAAATACCAGGCAAATTTGTGCCAGTGTTCATTCCCCTACCTGCAATAACTCCTCTGTACAGCTCACGCATATACTAGTACTTCCAACAAGGCTTTTCAGCTGCCATATGTTACTGACAGCAACGATATTGCACTAACTGGGCTCCTTGCCCAAACATTGTGATGGCCCCTTTCAGCTACACCCACAAAGAACAGCACAGCATGGATCCCCTGGACCCAGCTGTCCCTGCCACAAGACTTCACGCAATATTCAGAAATAATAAATGACGAACAATCCCGAAGCCACAGTCTACTTGCTCTGCTTGTAGTCCTCACAGAACTTTTGGCCTCCTGGGAGGCACTTTTACTTTCCTGGCTCCCAGAACTCTGAGTTAGGTCCCAGTGTAAGGGGCTGGTGCCTTTCCGTATACAGATCCCTGTAAAGACTGGGTTATTATGGCTCCATCTGTCTCACTCAGGTCTAACTATTCATTCAGACGGCAGGCAGAACTATTTGTTTAATTTTGCAGAAACCAAAGTGTTGCAGAGGCTTCTTCGGTCCCAGCTGCAGTCCATGCCCAGGAGGTTTCTCCAAACCTTGCTCAGGAAATGGACAGGTAAGCAGAACCTCCAACCCCATCCTGCTCTCTCTCAGTTTTGGGGAGGATGGAGTGTGTCCCAAAAGCCCAAGAATAATTTCTGTATTTCAGGATTATTTGATTCTGTAAGATCTGCACAGTCCAGTGATGGCCATGAGTTGAGGGTTCAGTTGAAAAGAGGAGGGAAAATTAATCTGTCTCCACTTAAGCACTTGAACTGTAGGTTTGCCTGGTCCCAGTATAGAGGAAGAGCTGGGGTTAAATGACTTCCTCTTATGCTTTTTTTTCTGCACACTGCAGGGGAGTAACAGATCTCTATTCTTATTTTAAAACTGCGAAAGGAGGTACAGAACTGCAGCAGTGTGACTATAAGCACAAGAAAAACTTTTGCATTAGAAGATATTTTTCATTAATCAGGCTCTTTCTAATTGCTTCTCAAAAACACGTCATGAATAGGTCTATAATCTCTTTTCAGAGGAGAGATAATGATTTATTTCCATTTATACATAGAAATCACTTTTCTTCCTTATTGCAGTGCATGGATGGCCTGGAGGGAAATGGGACCTGCATTTGTGCTGAGGCATTTCGAGGCTCTCTCTGCCAGTTCTGCTCAGACCCTGACAAATATGGACCTCAGTGTGACAAAAGTAAGTACAGCCATACTTCTTATGCCCAAAAATCATAGACTTGTTTAGTTGGAAGGAACCCTTCAAGGCCATCTAGTCCAAATCTTCTGCAATAAACAGGGTCACTCACAGCTAGACCAGGGTGCTCAGAGCCCCTCCAGTCTGACCTTGGACATTTCCAGGGATGGGCCATCCACCACATCTCTGGGCAACATGTTCCAGTGCCTCACCACACTTACTGTAAAAAAATTCTACCTTATATCCACTCTAAATCTCCTCTCTTGTAGTTTGAAACCTATTCCACTTGTCCTAATCCAGCAGACCCTGATAAGGAGTCTGTCCCCTTCTTTCATACAACCCAACTTTAGATACTGAAAGGGACTGCTCTCAGGTCTCCTTGGAGATTTCTCTTCTCCAGACTGAACAGCCCCAGCTCTTTCAGCCTGTCCTCATAGGGAAGGTGTTCCGTCCTTTGGATCATTCTTCTTGCCTTCTGGATACACTCCAGCAGTTCCATGTCTCTCCCATACTGGGAGAGAATGGGATTTTTCCTTTATACTCTAGTGTACAGTCTTTTATACCCTAGTATACTCTGCTATACACTAAGGCAGGTGTTAAATGCTACATAAATAATCTACATAGCAGATGAGATGGATGTCTCTGAGGCAGGTTCATTTTGTATTTCGAAGGAATAAATTTAAGCCTAGACTTCTTCTCACAGGCTTAACTGGGCTTTCTGTAAAGGTCATATATCACTTGATATTTATTGTTTCTTTCTTTTCTGTCTCCCTCACACAAGTAATTGAAGTGAAAATCTTTTCTATTCATTGCTGTTCTGCTGTTGCCCACACTTAGAACAGAATCTATCTACAATGACAAATGCATGCAATCCAAGAACAACTAAATCTATAAAGAGATTGTGCTTAGGTCTGCCTAATAACCATCCCTATTGAATAATTTCTTATCTACTGAATGGTTTACAGCTTTAGCAGTCATCTTCAGTACACTGAAAGATTTAATCTATGTCAAACTGTACTTTTTTTTTTTTTTAAGTTGGAAAAAAAAAACCTCTAAGATCACCTAGTCCAACTACCAGCCTATCCCCACCATGCCCACTGACCTCATCCCTCAGTGCCACATCCACACAGTTCTGGAACACGTTCAGGGATGGTGACTCCACCACCTCCCTGGGCAGCCTGCGCCACTGCAGCACTACTCTTTCTGAGAAGAAATTGTTCCTAATATCCAACCTGGTGCAACTCCCCTGAATCTCCCCTGGTGCAACTTATTTCAAAGTTTATAGAATAGGTGTCATGTAGCCATAGCAGTGTGGGTAGGTCTGTGCTGCTGATTTGTGCATTGGCTTAGCTGATTCTTGACTGTGAAATTGGTAGGATTGCAGATACAGTATTTGAAGGCTTCCTACAACTGTTGGAACTGCATCATAAGTTGTGCAATTAAAAAACTCTTGCCCTAATAACCTAGGACACAGTACTTTGTTGTCTGAAATATTTTAAATTTCATTGATAGATAAGTGCCCTACAATAGATTTTTAAAAGTTATTTGTGAAAGACATCTGAAAAGACATGGAAATGATAAATAAACAATGAGTCTCTCCAATAAAAAGAGAAAAATACAGAAGATTAGATGCAAGAATAAAAGAGCAAAAAATAAAAAATGCTAGGCAAGAATAGATGTCTTTTGCCACTATGGAATTGCACATTGTGCTTTATCTCTGGTAGAGTGCCTCTGCATTTATGGGAAGTGTGATAACCGAATAGACAGTGATGGAATGTGTCTTCCTGGATCATGCAGAAATGGATACACTGGGAAATTCTGTGATAAAGCAGTCGTTCCCTGCGAGTCCTCTCTGCAGCTCTGCCATGAGCATGCAGACTGTCAGCTTAGTGATGGTGCAGTGAGGTAAGTCAGCAATTTCCATCTAATTAATATTGAATACGATGCAGCACTTTCCCACTTTCTTGATCAAAGCCACACCTTGTAGCAGCACACAAACATCAGCCACTGAACTACTGCTATAAGTGAAGCACACACCATATCCACTTCCATTTCCTGGTAAGAATTAAGAGCTATAAGTTCCTTATCCAATACTCTATCTTAAAGACTGATCAGATAGATGTTTATGGATCTGACCACTGTTAGAAGTCTGCCCTTCTTCTAACAGTGCCCTACAAGGGCTCTTTATTTCTGACCTTCCCTTAGTGAACTAGCAGTTTGAGCCTTACTGAAAAACAATGGAACTCCTATTGCAGTCTGGGGATAAATAACTCGATGAAGTCAGCCCAGATACAATTCAGATGCTGTAGCACTATGAGTCCCTGACAGAACTGGTCACAAAACTGTTCCTACCGACAGCTGTCTTGTGCTTGCTCATGCCCACCTTGGCCATCACGTGCAGCAAGTTTGCTTTTTGCTGCATTGCACTAGTAATGTGTCATTGCAGTAAGCAGAATGCTGGATACTGCATAACTGCGCTTCAGAAATTCCCCCCTCTTGGAAAGGGAGGGACCAGGGAAACAAAGGAGGTCTTGGTCTTTTATGCACTTCAAATAGAAAACTACCTTCTGGGTCAATGAAAGAAAGAACATCAGTTTAGAAGTATTACCTTACCTTTGCCATGATCGCATAAGCACTGAATTAATTTCACTCCCAATTTCATACACAGAGAACTAATCCCTGGTTTGTATTAAACCAGTCATGTATTTTCAGAGGAGTGTGGGGGGGAGAAGAAGGGAGAGGGAGGGTGTGGAAATAAAACAACATATGCACTATTTGCATCGTGAATCCAAGGTTGCCAGTTTTAAGTTGCCTATAAATAACACATTAGAGTGGAAAATATTTCCTTAATTTTACAGCTTCCCTAACATGTTCAGTGATTTTCCTCTCCTCTTGTGTCTATAGCTGTGTTTGCAAGTCTGGCTATGAGGGAGATGGCATGACCTGCAGCAAAGTCGATCCCTGTGCTAGTTTAAATTCAGGTGGCTGCAATATACATGTAAGTATAGGCTTTTCCTCTGAGCCTGGCACCACAGAAAAGCAGGCAACAAGCAAAGTAATGAGCAAGGTTTGGCTGAAACATTTCCAAAAGAAGCATCACAATTTTTGCCGCAGTTCCAAGGTCTTTCTCTGACAGGGACATTATTATTGTTTAGACCTAAAGGTGGATGCCACTTAACTGTCCATAGCCAAGGTAAGCCATGACATGTTCCAGCCAGCAGCAGCAACACAGCTGTGGTGAAAAAGTTAGAATAAACAGGAATTTTCCTTCCATTCAGAGGTAGCTGCGAGAAAGTCTTAAAGTAGAACACATCCAAGTAAGGAATTAAAAATCTATAACTATTAGCCTCTCTCACAGGAGCTATTCAGAAGTCTGTGTGAATAGGTTGTCCCGCACAAGTGGCATTTGCCCATCCCAGTATGTGGGACTAAGGTCTGACCCCAGAGACATTAACACACAGGGAATTTTATTTCCCTTGCTGGTCCAGGGTTGGACATTACTCAGATGTTAGTGTGAGCTTTTCTTTTTGGTCTCTGACAGAAGTTTTGTGGATTAAGGAGGATTTGATGCTCCATAGTTTATACTGCCACAGCCAAGAGCCTAATTCTTTGCACCCAGTGCCAATTTTACCCAAAAGATTACAGCATGGTCCTGCTGCCAGCAGAGGTGGGCAAGCCTCCTTGGCTGAGCTGCTCCCTACCAGGTTTGCGTGCCCTTGCCTGCACAAATGGAGATTATTTTTTCTGTCCTCTGCCCCCTTCTCAGGCTGAGTGCATTCAAACAGGCCCAGGGGGGCACATGTGTGTTTGCCAGCCAGGATGGACAGGCAATGGACGGGACTGTTCAGCCATCAACAACTGCCTACTGCCTTCCGTGTCCAGATGCCATGAAAATGCCACTTGCATTTACATCGGGCCTGGTCAGGTAAGGCCTCACATTCTTCTCACTTTCTGCACCAGTTCTCACTTGTTTTGTTCTGCTGGCACTTTCTGCTCTCATTCATCCCCAGGCTCTCCTCTCCCTCCAGGCCACATGCCCATTTCCACACAAAGCAGCCTCCCACAGCTCCCATTCCATTTTTTGTTATGTGTTATTTCTCCACGAGCAAATACTGCAAAGTACATTAGGTGTCTAGTATCAAGGCCTACTGGAGGTATTAGTCAGTCACATTCCATTGAAGTCACTGGAGCTATGCGGGAACACAGACTGACTTATCTGCCAACATCTAGAATATGTACACAGTTTTAATCATTATAATATATTGCCATGTTTTATTGAAACAACAGAATGACTGCAAGTGTAAAGATGGATTTAGAGGGAATGGAATTGAATGCACACCCATAAACTCATGCCTGGAACAAAATGGAAAATGCCATCATCTGGTGAGTAATAAGTCATTCTTTGAACACAGTGTTCAGATACGTATCACACCTCACCTTCTGTGCACACCATAGAATTTCCTTGCCATTTCAAACCTGCAACTTTTGCTCCAGATTAAATAGCGCAAGCAGTCCAAGCAGTGATACAGCCACCAAAAACACTACACAAGTTATGTCAGTATGGTATATGCATTGGGCTGCTCCCAATTCCACCTTCATGGAAGGCTATCTCAAGGCTGGAGTGAATGCCTGATGTTTCTCTATCGGCAATTATAATCTCGATGCAATAGTTTTTTGAGACATTTACCTGAGTCACACATCTCTAGCTGGACATCTGTCAGTTTAACAAGTAACTGCATTTGTTCAATAAACCTGCAGGCTCTGCAGGGAGGACACTGGGAAAGAGATAAAGTAAAAAGCAGAGAGGAGCAGAGGATGGATATACGTTAATCAGATGAAGAGATAAGGCTCAATATTTGGAGGAAGTAAGAAAGGGTTTAGATTCATGAATTTAGTACAGGCAAGGGAATTAGTGCCCTCAATTGGTGGAGTTTATCTTATAGGAAGGTAAGAAGGTTCATGGAAGATGGAACAGAAATGCTTTGCTGAGATAATGTCTATATATGAATGTATATTGGGAAGGGTTTACAGGCCATCCTTGCTCTGAAGTAGCCTGAGTATTTGACAGTCTTTCTCTCTCTCTCTTTCTGGTTCAAAGGCAACTTGTCAACTTGAGCCTTCTTATGGCTGGGAGTGTGTGTGCCCCAAGGGCTATGAAGGAGATGGCAGAATATGCTATGGAAATGCTGCAGATGTAAGAAAGATATTCATCATCTCCAAGCACAGGACCTACTGCACAGTTCTTATACTGGATCTTAACCAGACAACAAAGTCATTATAAACAGT
Organism: Perdix hodgsoniae; assembly: GCA_035772895.1. Lineage (NCBI taxonomy): Eukaryota > Metazoa > Chordata > Aves > Galliformes > Phasianidae > Perdix > Perdix hodgsoniae. Next base: position 63,480 of record JAPSGF010000038.1, on the reverse strand, counting down.
TAGAAAAATGTGATGCCCAACAGTGCTGACTGCAGAGTGTTTCTGCTGGAGACTCATGTCTGATACAGGAATTATCTGTTCTGTTCAAAAACGTATCTTGGAAAGAGGCCTAATGGATATAAGTGTATTTCTTTAAGACAAATTATAAAGTGCCAGCCTCAGAGTCCTAACTTCATATATTCTAAGCAGTCCTAATTTCATATATGCTAAGCACTCATATCCCAGCTGGGAATGGCAAGCTCTCAGCTCTATCAAAATTCTGCCTTGAGCTATCTCAGTAGAGATGGTCAATTTATCACATTACTCAAACCACACAGACTGACAGACAAATAAAATCCAAACAAGTAAATTGGGAAAATAAATATGCATTTAACATTGTAGGAAAAATGAACATGTCAGCTGTCTGAGCCATTGGCAGCAATATTACATGCCTCTTGGCACTATCTGCCATCCTTGCTTATACCATCATTTATATCTGTTCCAAGAACTGTAGCAGAATAAAAGCAGAATTACACGTGAGGTGCTGTAGAAATACCAGCCAAAACGAATATCTTCCTTCAATTAATTTTGCATTAAGTTATGAAAAGTCTTAGGTTTAGATTCCCAGAAAAACCACACACCAAGGTCAGGTGCATCTAGTTACACCTATGCAACAGATGGTTCAATTATCAAAAGCATTGTTAACTCACCATTCCCATTCCTAGAAAATATCAGCACTGGAAAAACATGAATGCTCTCCCTTTCTATGCATACTGAAAACCTTCTTCTCCATGTCACATCAGCCAGGCCACACATAGTGGTTTATTCCACAAGCTATAGCAAAAGTATTTAGTATTTAGCTTTTTAGAGCTTACATAATCATTGCTCTCTCTTTCCGTTTCCGATCAGGAGTTATCTACGTTATCAGAGGCAACAGCATTTAACCAATGGATTGATGTAAGTACTTAGTATGTTCAAATCCACAGAAAACCATAAGTCTTTTAGCCTTTAGAAATGTGAACCCCAAAGCAATATTCAATATTCTCTCATGCTGTAGAGACTTCAGCTATGGAAAGAAATTGGAGTATTTCTCCCACTAGTCAACAGCCATACTGATCATCCAATTCTTGATTTCTATCTGAAAACCAGTTCCTGGTCCCAAATTCAAGCAGGCAAGGAAGTTCCACGTGTAGAAGAGTTAGTTAAAAGCCTGCTTTCTGAAGCAGGGTCTACCTAGGCCATGGCCTGCCCTGTTGCACCAGGGTACATGCAGAGCCTCAGTGTGCCCCAGGGAGATCCTCTCATCTTTCCTCATGCACTTTAACTACAAACAAGTAGAGAGGACAGGCGATGGTTTACTGCTCCCATTCTCAGTGAGCCCTGTGCCAGGAAAACATTACTATATGGCTGACCATTATATTGCTGCTACATCAAGTGATAAGGAAAACAATTTGTCTCCACCCAGGCTTGACTTCAGTGCAGGAAATGAAGAAGTGGATTAACGTTTGACTTTAGATCAGGGAAAGAACATCAACTTAAATTTTATTTAAAAAGAAGTTCTAGATAGGTTGATTAATGCTGACAACTTCTTATTTCCATGTGTATCACCTATTACTAGAGCAGCAGTAATATTAGAGACCCTACCCCACTGAGATGAGCATTGGTACAAATAAGATCAAAAACAGCTCTTCTACAGAGTTTAAAATATAAGAAGTGTGTAGCAAGTATATGGACACATGAAAGGAACAGTGATATGCTAGTGAGTGGCACAAGAAGTAGCAGTCATGGCATATTAACTGCTTTCATGCTTTTCAAAGTTTGACAGTTTGGGGATCATTATAACATGCAATTGCAAAAAGGAAGCTCAGGGAGCTACTTGAAAACAAGGCCGGTGTGGCTGATTTAGATATGTTAGCTGCCTGGCCCTGGGCTCAGATTGCAGCACCAGCAGTTGGTGAGCAAAGGGAGCAAAACTAATGAAATTAAAGAAATGAGCACAACAGGAGAGGCTGCTCACCTGCTAATGTGCTCTTTAGATAATGAAGCAGGGGAGAAAAGAACCAAGAATTTTTTCCCTGGGAGCACACTTCATTTATTCAAACAGAAGTGTGGAAATTTCTGCTACTCTTCAAAGAAATAGTATCCTTTAAATAACAATAGCTAAAAACATGAGCAAGACAGGGAGGTACATCCATCTGTGTGTTTTTTAATTTCATACTTTAACAGGAATGTGATGTTTACCACGTTTCATAATCAAAGATTTTTCTTGCTGGTCAAGAAGGTTGAGAAAAGGAAGCCTGTTGCTATTTTTATACTTAAATATTTGGAAGGGGACAGTGGTGATGGCTAGAAAGAAAGATGATCTTAACAGAGACAAAATTCCCAGCTATTTAAGGGAACTGTTTCCCTTCTTGACTTAAAAACCAGTATGAGTATTGAGGACTATTCAAGATAAGCCAGGCAGCATACCAACCACAGAAAGGTAGAATGCAAGTTCATATGGCTCCCTCAAGTTTTGCACTATCAAAAACGGCAAGTTGTGGAAGTTGCGAAAAGCTTGGAGAACCATATATTCAGAAAGATCACACTCCATTCAAATCTTCAGCTCTCCTTTATCTACCCGCAAAAATCAGTCAATCAATCAACCAACCAACCAATCGATCGATATAAACAGGTGGAAAAATACTCTCCAGTGAAGATTCGCTTTGACTTTAAGGTAGACATGAACATATGGGGGATGATGCATATTACAAAGCCTACATCCCCCAGCTAAAATCATGGCAGTCAGAGCAGCAAAACCCATGGAAGTGCTGATGTGCACTGTTGTACATCTTGAAAAATCCCAGTCACGTCAATTCCAAATCCAGTCTTATTCCAAATGTGAACATTGCATTACATGGATTTCTTGTTTTGTGGATCACAATCCTCCTATCTATTAAGTAGGGAGGAGCATTCTGCAAGAGCAGGTTACTGCAGTTATGAGTGACTAGCAGAACTTATCCCACTGATTTTCTTTTTTAACATTTAGGAACATAAAATAGAACCCAAAAGACAGGGCAGCTTTGGTGGGAGGTGACGTGACTTCCCTCACGTGTTTCATGATAAAAAAAATCAATTCTGACCTGAACTTTCTTGTTGCCCTTTAAATGCTGTCAATCTATTCTGTAAAATATAGATACTCATTTACTATTTTTGTACAGCTGTAAGTACTTCTGTTCAAGTCATTGCTCAGTTTAATAGTTTTTCCTCCTCAGGCCAGTCACAAAGCACGTCACACACCCCACCTTGCTGGTAAGTCAGTGGCAGCTATTTATATGACATAATTAGGATTAATTCTTTTACTTTCCTTATTTTCATGCAGGATGCTCAGTTAAACTCAGTGTTGTCCACCACCTCAAATCTAACTGTCCTCGTGCCTTCTCTTCAAGCAATTGAAAACATGGACAGAGATGAAAAAGATTTTTGGATGTCAAAGAGTAATATCCCAACTCTACTGAAGTATGTTAATGCTTCTGTTGTTTTTTTTTTTCAGTGAAATACTTTTCATTCCAAACAAGTCTTTGATATGAAGTCCCTACAGCAAGACAGCTGTAAGATTTTTAAGGGAGGCGCATAGTATTTTACTTCTAGTTACAGTACTATAAATCTCTGTAGCAGATCCACTGAAAACAGAGACATTATTTGTATCATGCCAGAAATGTTTAAAGGCTAAGCTAAGATCAGAACATAGCCGAACTAGGCATTGTACAAACCATTTCTGCTTTAAAACACAGTTTTAGACACAATAAATGTATTTATTTGGAGGGGGAGCTGGGGGAAGGGGAGGGGAAGAAGAAGAAGAAAGAAAAAAACCTGGAAAATGCAAAACTTTAAAATCCAGTTAATTTATTTTAGGTATCATCTACTGACAGGAGCTTTCAGCTTTGCCGATCTCCAGAATTTATCATCTTCTGATATGCTGCCAACATCCCTACAGAGCAACTTCCTACACTTATCTAAAGAAAATGGGGTGAGATGACCTGCAAACCACTGCAGTACCATACATAAAACCCTGACATCTCTGCTGACAGCATGCTCATGTTAAAAACGATATAGATATTATGCACCTGTATTTTTAAAAAGACTATGCCATAAAGTTAAAGGAATTGATCGATTATATGAGGCCCTCTTGGCAAAACATTAATGTGATTATCCCCACAAACTGCCCCAGGAAAGAGTTCTCCACATTGAGAAAAAAAGCATGATGTCCCTGAGGACACAAAGACAAAAGACACAGCAGAGTAGAACCTCAGGCCAGAGTCTATGAAGATGTGAAAACCCACAGCACAAGCCACCAGGAAACCATGGCCACCATGGTGCCAAATCCTTCCTTTTCTCCTCTTGTCCTTTCAGAACCTCACTGTTGAGGGTGCTCACATCGTAACTGGTGACATCGCATCCACAAATGGGATCATACATGTTATTGATAAGGTATGTGGCCAAGCAGAAAGGGTTCATTCCTCTGCACCACAACCCAGTAGAATGTAGTCAATGGCTCTTGCAAACAAATTATTTGAGCAGAAGAACATCTGCTCCTGCATCTGCTCCTTGCAGCTGCAACCACAGCATTTGCACAGGTGGGATACACATTTGTGTTGACGTGGGATGCATCTATTCTCTTTCTAGGTTTTGACCCCCCTGCGAAGCACCATCATGCCAAGGCTACTGGACCGTCTCGAGCAAATGCCTGACTACTCCATCTTCAGGGGCTACATTATTGTAAGTTTTCACAATTTTTTGAAGATAAAAGCTTGAATTGAACTGGTATCAGAGTATCAGTGATCATCCAATTGTGATTTGTGTTTTTTATGTGTTTTGAAACAGCAATACAGCCTGGCAAATGAAATAGAAGCTGCAAACACATACACAGTGTTTGCCCCAAATAATGATGCCATAGAAAATTACCTGAGGGATAAGAAGGTTGCTACTCTGGTATGTATTACTCACAGAATATGCCTTAACAACTGAGGGTCTCATTTCAGTTTCAAGTGGATGGATTGAAAGGATACAGAAATAGGAAGAGGTATTCATTTTCCAAGAAACTAGTAAGTTTGTTATTACCACCAGCAGAAATGAGGAGGAGTGGATCCATATATTTTCCTGGCTTGCCAGAACTTAACTATTTGTTCTGGGTTTTGGCCCTCTCTGGATTAAAACAACTCTAAGAATATTCAAGATATTGGACTAGATTTTCTCTGATATCCCTAAAGAGAGATCAGAACAGGAATGACCAGGAATACCACTGAAATGGCTTTCCTAGGTGAACAAGTCCAATCCCCTGTTATCGCTGGCAACCTCATCATTAATAGCACCACAAAATGTTATGTCTCCTTCTTACAGCTATCCAGACATTCGTCCCCATCACTCCTGCTGGAACACCATCCCACACTACTTCCTGCAATTTTTTTCCTAATACCAGCATTCAAGCACCTCTGGCCAGTCCCACAGTTAAGAAAAATACCTGAAGATTTCCTGGCTAGAAAAAAATCATCTAGCAAACCCCGTTACCACTGCCCTCTGCCAGAAATCTTGTGCCAGGCCCAGGCCCAACCCAGCCACTGGTTCCCCACACTAGCATGGATGTGGTCATCCCACATCCTCTTACAGCTTCAGGCCTTCCTCTTAGAGCCAGTTCATATTATTTTGACAGCATACTTCTGGCTAGCTAATATCCCTTTATTCTTATGCCAGCATCATGCTTCAGCTGAAACATACTTACTCTGCTGCACTCTCTCTCTACTTCCACAGTCTCCATTTTCAGCATGGAAGCTGAGGAGCACAACATTCAAATGAATTATCCCAAGACATTAACCACTGACCAGTTGTCCCATTACAGAATCCTGATTGCTACCTCACCAGAAGAAATCATGCATTATCAATGTAAATCATCCCTAGTGACTTTTGATCTCTGTTTTAGTTAGTTTCAATGTCATCATTTCCACCCACATCACTATAAGAAGCATCTATAATAAATCTCTGAGAAACATATACATAGCTCTAAAACATCAATCTTGTTGGATTTGTGTTACACACAAACAGAAGTCCTTTTCATTTTCATTGCTTACCAGTAAGTTTATTCCATCTTTTTTCCATGCTCCCAAATTTCATATCCTCTTTACAAAACACCTCCAGAGAACTATGTCTCAGAGAAGAGATCAGCACAGTGAAGAGACCCCATTTCTTGGCCTCTCAGGATGCGAGGTTATGTTAAGAGTGACTTCTCACCCTGCTGTTGACTGATATACGAGACACAAATAAGACCCTGTGGGCAAAGTCAGGAGACATCACAAATCTTGCAGACTGGGTTACTTCATGTTTTCACACTTCTGAAGGAGCAGAAAAACAAAGAGCTGTATGAATGTTCAGAACATGGGGACAACAGGCAATGGGGTTTCTCATAAGTCTTGTTTACACTCTGAGGAAACTTATCCCAAATAACTTTTTGTGCTTTGTTACATAACCCTGAATCTAATTGTGTGTTTTCAGGATGAGGACCAAATCCGTTATCACATTTTGATAGATGAAAAGCTCCTGAAGAATGAGCTGCACAATGGCATGCACAGGGAGACCATGCTTGGGTACTCCTACCATGTTGGGTTTTTCTTCCATAACAGCCAGGTACTGCTGTCCACAATTCTTCAGTTTCATGCTTTACAAGCAGCCAAAAAGAGTTGTGCAGCCCACAATAGCTTCTGGGCTTAACAGCTCAAAATATGCCACTCAGATGTAATGCCTCTCTCAGATCTATAATTCAAAGTCACCCTTGAAGGGATCTTCAATTGGATTTGATTTCAATTATACTTTTTACATTCAGCACTGCATTTTAAAAACCACTGTGGTAGACATGCGTCTCTAGCAGTCACAAGATTGCATTGTAAAATAGTAATTAATCTGACTTCCAAAGAACTATTAAAACCTACCTTCAGTTATAACACATCAATTTTATTTTCTGCAGATCTGCTCCACTTTCAGACCTAAGAGTTTTCAGTACTTGGCAAAAAATATCAATTGCTTTTCAACACCACTCATGGGAAAGTCAACCACAGAAAGATTAAGGAACCCACCCAATTCTGTGGCACAGACAAGAAGGGAATTTAGTCCTCTTCTTTCTCTGCCCCAGAGCTCCTTCTGGGCATAAACAAGGGAGGACAGAAAGCTCCTTACTAAAACAGCCTCAGCCCTGCTGCTTTCTCTGCAGACTTCTGGAAAAACAACTGCTTGTGGGGTGGAGGAGGGCATGAAGGGAGAGGGGGATAGCAGTGTGTTGCTGAAAGCCCACCTTGAAGGAGCAGTTGCCAAGGAGTTCTTCCCTGAAACACCCTCGCCCCCCCCAGCAAGGCAGCAAACAGAGCCCTTGACTTGCTTCAGGCTTCTTCTTCTTCAGAGTGTTTATATTTTGCATCTCATGTAGAAAAAGCAGCTCAGACAGATCCTGTTGCTAAGTAACTCCAACAAGCTGTATCCATCTCATGCCCTCCAGTTCAGTAAAGCTCGTAAAAGCATCAACTGAGATGCAAGAAAATGCTTCAAATCGACTGCACCCTTCAGTTTTCCAGAAGTGAGCCATGTACACCACTGCTTCCTTCACCAATTACTGCTCAGTTACTAACAGATAAGAGCTCTGCTGCTGCTTTTAAAACTGATGGCATTTCTTTTGCAGCTATTCATAAATGACGCACCTATAAGCTATGCAAATGTTGCAACAGACAAAGGAATTATTCATGGATTGGGAAAAGTTTTGGAAATCCAGAAGAACAGATGTGATACTAATCATACTGTTATCACTGTAAGTGGTTCTGTTTGTACAGATTCCCAAAGGCCCATAGGAGATATCTTCAGCAAAACATGGGTAAAATGTAGAGGCTAAAATGTACAGGATGCACGATACTACATGCCAGTAAGGAATGCATGCATTTTCTACGAAGGATATTCCTACCAAGGATTTTTGCATCAGTTTTTCTCCTGAGGGGTGGAGATAGGACAGCAAACCTGCAGTGTACTTCCCTTTTGATGGAGCCCACAGTCATCTAGACAAGGCAGACAAAGTGAGATTAGTGCTTTGGCCAAAGCAAATTGAACAGGCATGAACTTTTGTAGCCTAATTGTATTCTTTGGGATACAGTCCTGTATTTGTGTATATATCACCCAAATTTTTTCCAAGCTTTCCTTAGTTAGGTGCTAGGCTTCACACAGTCTTTGCTTTTGCTTGCAGTATTATTTTCCAATAAATGCAGCTACACACTTCAATGTACATTTAAGCCTTAATAAAGTGGTTGTTATTACCCCCACGGCACAAGCAAGCTGTATCCAAGGTCAGGGTTTGCTTCATATTGTGCTTGAGTGGGGAGGTGCTCGGGAAGCATCGCTTTACAAGGGTATTGCAAAGTATTTAAATGTGTCTTCTCCTTTCATTTTGCTTAAGGAAAAGTGCAGAATTTGTTCACAACCATCAAGTTGCCCCCCTGGAACAAAAGAAATAGTAAGTCTTTTATTGTACATACTTGATATATATATATCACAACTTAGCATAGATACGTTCAATCTCCTTTCATATATATTTGTTCAAAGCACATTTCACAGAATCACAGAATTATCAAGGTTGGAAAAGACCTAAAAGATCATCCAGTCCAACCATCACCAATACTCCCCAGCTAAATCATATCCCTCAACACAACATCCAAACGTCTCTTGAACACCTCCATGTTCGGTGACTCTACCACCTCCTTGGGCAGTGCATTCCAGTGCCTGACCACCCTTTCCGAGAATTTAGGCATTGTGTTGAGGGATTTAGTTTAATGAGAGCTATTGGTGACTGGTGTATGGTTGGACTGGATGATCTTGTAGGTCTTTTCCAACCTTGGTGATTCTATGATATGATTCTATGATATAATAGCCTCAATTTTAACAGCAGTCATCATAGTTACTTTGGTATTCTATGTACATTTCTTACAGTAAACAGCACAAATCCATCCAGTAAACAGCATAAATACAATCCATAAAGCCACCCTGTGGGCAGGGGAGCTTTGTCCAGAAAGACCAGTTTCTAGTTAGTGATTTGTCACATGAAGAGTCCTCCAACTACAGTATTTAATCTACCAAGCAAAACTCCCTATTCTGAAGGAGCTGAGAACAACCCAGAGTATATTTGCTACCCAAGCAAGTTTCTTACCCTTCAGGTCAAAGTACAGAAGGGCAAAATCAGCCTGGCTCCATGCTGTGAGTTACACTCATACAGAAACTTGGAGAGACTGTGAAGACCGTGGGTGCCCAGTTCCCATGTATGGGAACTGTGAATATTTAGGAGGATCCTATTAACCATAAGGAGATCTAAAGTCTCTTGATGTCTGAATTTTTCTGGGAAAGACCTTCTGTTGGGTTTATATAAACATTTTTTCCTCTAGAATTTTCAACTTTAATTAGACTAATTGTGTCACTAATAGGATTCCAAAAGAGATCAAGTCCTATCCACTCCATTAAAATAATTGGTTGGCAAAGCCCAACTAAAGCACTTGTGAGTAAATCTCAAAACCATTAACATTTCATTTTCAGCAAGTAGCTGGACGCTTATCTCAACATCCTAATAAACATACAAGACTGTCATTTCTTCTCCCAAGAGCAAACTTTCCCAATTATGTCCAGATCTGGGAGATAATGTACCAGTGGCTGTTTTTGACATACTCTGACACTTGGTTTTTCAAGAAGAATTAGGAAGAAAGCACAATATTGCAGAAAGAAAAAAGATAGTCAGGCCTCCGAAAAAGTTTCACTTCAGTTCTGAGCAGAGACAATATTAGATACATTTTTAAAATGCTACAGGGTGCTCAATTAATTTGGCTGCATATTCTTTAGCAAAAGTCATTTTATCTAACACACTGTTATTGCTCTAAGTACTTCCTAGCTTCCATTACAAATGCGTGAGTCAGTACACAGCATGTAGAAAGTTAATCCCAATTTTTTAAAAAACATTTGAAAGCAGCTGATCAATACTGCTCAGAATTGCAGCTGTTTCTCCAATGTTCACTCAGGCAGGGGAGAAGAAATACTGCATCTTCTCAGAAAACAATATGAGACTGTACACCATACAGATCGGATGCCAGCCAAAGTGTGCAAAAACCATCATCGTGAGTACACCATTCCTGTCACAGGGAAGCTGGGAACCCCCATCTATGATCTTCACCTTCCTTGTAATTGTCATTAAACACACGGAGCTTGTCTGTGTGGTCCCTGGCAGTATTCCTTCTTGTATCTTGTATCTTCTAGGGTCTAGACACAGGAGAGAAGGGATAAAAGCTGCTGATGGCCTGAGCAGAGGAAAGGGTGGGATGCAGAAGCAATTTGGAAAGGGTCACAATGTGCTTGTCTTTCCACCTTTCCCATGGTGACCCCCTGTTGATTCTGTGAGTGGGCATGGTGGGGATAGGTTGACTTGGTGATCTTAAAGGTCTTTTCCAACCTTAATGATTCTGGGGTTCTATGGCTCTAAGTCTCAGCAGGGACATGGGGGAGCACAGTAGGGATTAAGGCTGCAAACAGCAGAGCTAAAGCACTGCTAAACTCCAGGCCTATAGCTCCCTCGCCCCAGCATCAGACCCAAGAGACAATTCCCAGTGGCCTCCTCCTTGCTGCCATGTTTAAGGGTCCCGACTGCCCTTATCCTGATCCAGTTTCTCACACTGCAGACCAGGGAGTGCTGTGCTGGCTTCTTTGGACAGCAGTGCCAGCCGTGCCCCGGCAAGGCAGGTAGTGCTTGCTTCGGCAACGGCATCTGCCTGGATGGCATCAATGGCAGCGGCATCTGCCAGTGTGGAGCCGGGTTTGTCGGCACGGCCTGTGAGAGCTGCGCCGAGGGCAAGTATGGCCGCAACTGTGATCAAGGTACTGAGTGGCCTGAGCTGCATCTTTATTGGTCTTCTCAGGGGGTACAGGGGTGGAGGATGGAAGGGAATTTTTGAGGATTGCATGATGCAAATTCACTGTGATTAACTAACTACATATCCGGTTTTAAAAGTAAGGTGTTTTCCATGAGGTTTCTAGCTGATTTAGGGAAGTCTCCAAGGGAAATCTAAAGCCTCCTTAGTTCTATCTGCATCCATTCTATGTTCTTGAAAACCACACTGCTTATGTGTTAACTGGCCAGCCCTCTTGGGCTTTTCATCATAACTTTATCTTTCCCAGTAATGGTATTTTCTCACTATCTCCTTCTTCAGAGAAGCCCCTACATGGAAACACTACCCTTACTCTGGGGCTTCGAGCAGAATCCACCATGAACAATCATCTTAAACACTGATATTTCACCAGTGTTTCCCATTAAAATACATTTTCAGTCCCTGTATATGGGATCAGAGGGAAGATTTGAGCAAGATCAGAGCAAGATTTGAGTTTGGATTTATTCTACATGCTGGTTTCCTCCCATCTCTCCCCACAGTGTGTGCATGTGTCCATGGGAAATGCAGCAGTGGGATCGATGGGGATGGCTCCTGTGAATGCAATGTCGGTTGGAGGGGAGTGACATGTGAGAGTGGTGAGTACCCTCCCTGTTTTCTGGGAAAGAAGTGAGCATTTTAGGAAAGGTCAGAACTGCAGAATTGACCAGAGACCAGTGTCACACATCCAAGTGCAGCTTCCCACAGGCCTGTGCTCAGAGATTTAATCACTGTACTAACAGAGTCAGCTGCTCATGAGACTTAAGTGCCATACTTAGCTAATTCTCTAGCCCTGTCACCCTATATCTGTCCTAGAACATCTTGTTTGTTAAGGCTACGTATTTTGCAAAGCAAAGTTAGCAAGCACAATTTGGTCCTCAGATACTACTCTCAGGGGTTTCAATAAGTTGATTCAGTTGTGCAACACTGGGTATTAAATTATGATCTCACTAATGCAATAAAAATTGACTGGCAAATAAATCAGTTTTTCTTGATTTAATATAGGTCCTCTATCAAATTAAATTATATTTAGTTAGACGTAATTGAAATGTATTAAATAACTATTTCAGAACTCTGCATAAAATGAAGAATTGTAAAAAATATATTAATAATAGCATTCAATATCTATTTTAAATTTCAAGGGAAAATAGTAATGAGGGAAACTTAATATCTAATGTTGACATGGTTTCCGTGAAATTTGGGCAACTTACAGTTCCTTTGGAAAGCTTATATAATTAAACTAATCATGCATGAAACTCACCAGAATAAAGATATATGACAGCAGGTGAAGCATTTTTGCGGGCAATATGTGAACAAGCAGTTTCTTTGTGGTTGAATTTAAGTGGTACTCACTGATCTGACTCATTGAGCCAAAGGGAAGGCCAGATTCCTTGTGAGCAGCTGGTTGTCTGACACAGGAGCCAGAGACTCCAGCTCTGCATGAGAGTCATGTAAAAGTGGGAAATTCAAAGGATATCAGCCTAAAAGGCTCTGATCTCTGCTTCACTTTTTTCCCTTGCAGAAATCAAAGATGACGCATGTAACAACACATGCCATACCAGCGCCAAGTATGTATGAAATGTACTTTTTTTTGGAAGAGGAGAAAATGGGGATCTCTTGCAAAACAAAAACATAGCCTATCTTGTTCATTTTGAAGATTTCTCAGAAGTACAGATAACACACATTTTCTACTCCAGAGATAAAGGACAGTGTTAACATTCAGTGATAAGGCTGAAATTTTCAAAATGCACAGGTTAAAAGGGGAAACAAATGGGATTGAGAAAAAGCAGGAGGTGAGACATATCTTGCCATGTAACAGGTGAAGAGATTTAAACCCACACTTGCATACTGAAAGTGATACCATGCAAGCACAAACAAAAATTTGCGCACAGCTTTTGAGTGGGCATGAATTTCTGGAGTTCTGCATGAGAAAAAAGGACATCTGATGGCCGAAGCCATCATTTTTAATACTTTAAATGACTCATCTAAAACAAGTTCTGACAGCTTGGTCTGTCTGAGTTTGTTTCTATGGTTGTAGTTGCTTCAAAATATATGGTTAAGCATTTCTTTCTACACAAAAGGAATGTATGAAAGACCCGAATGTTTTATTCAGTTATTTTAATGTCACCTATCTCCTTTCACATCTCTAGCTGCCTTCTCCTGTCAAACGACACTGCCTTTTGCAAGTGTGCGGCTGGGTTCACAGGGAATGGGACATTTTGCACAGGCAAGTGAACCTCATCTCCTCCCTGTTAAAAAGTGTGCCTGAAGTGCTCTGTGGTCACAGTGCAGCTGCTGAGTGAGGAGCACTCCCCTGTGCACCACTTAAAAACAGGAATTGCTGCCAGTTTGCTGGAAATAAGTGAAAGTGCAACAGGTGCAGATTTATAGCAAACAAAGGGCTCAGAGCCTGCTAGTTATGGGATGTGCTAAGGGAGACCAGAGGAAAGGGAACATCCTGTGCACAACCTAGGCTCTATTGTTTGCAGGGTAATGAAACCTGGATTATGACTTTTACTCCTTTTTCCAACAAAGCTTAGCAAACAGAGATCAACTCAGGGCACAACAGCACTTCCAGCTGCTGGGAGCTGTACAGCCATGTCATTTCCTCAGCCTTCTGAACTTGTACGGATTTCTGAGGTGGTAAAATTCAACTTATTTAGGGCATACTGACCCTCTGAAAAGGGCAATAGCAGCTTATCATGTGTGTGCCTCCAAGAGCCTGGAGATCCAGATTTATGGGATAGACCATTTCTGTCTGCAATTACTACAATTTTACAGTTTATTTACCTAATCCCTAGCTGATTAAGATACTAATGCTCTTGGGAACGGAAAGATATCTGCCTACTGAGAATGGCTGGCAAGATCTTAATCCAGTACCTTAAGTGCTGCTATTCCCAAACCCAAACCAACCAAAAGCAATTTTAATCTCCTAATAGGAAATACACAAATACAAGAAGAGCTGGGGGATGTAGGTCACCCCTATTGGCTCTGAGCTCACCCTTGTGCCCCTGCACAGGATTCCCAGGCAAAAACAACTACAGGAAAATAATCTCTTCAGTCTGGCTGTTAGAGATGCTGAAACAGCAATTTGAGGTCATTTGAGGCAAAAACTAAAGCAGTGTTTGAGCTGGTTTGAAACACATTGGAGTTCAGAAAAAGCCCCCTCACTGCATTCTGGGTAACACAAGAAGGGGTCAGTTTGTGATCCTCTGATTCATTCGGAGCTGCAGGAACAGCACAAGCATCCATCTGATAACAACCAGTACTTTTTACCACAGGAGGTCTGGGTGGTATTACAGCCCACAAGAGATGGCCATGTGATCTGTGTACAGAAAAGGGCAAGCTAAAGAAAACCTTCAGACTCCCGTTTTATCTGGAGAAGAGTATAAAGGGTTCTTTTTTGTTGGTTGGTTAGAATATGCAGAATCAGAAACTGGAAAGTTGTCAAAAGCCAAATCTGGGTAAATTCTTATCTTCCAGACCAGACAAATCTCCTCAGCTTTCATTCTCATAGTTAGAGGTAATAAAGAAGACTTAAAAAAGAGCTAATAAATATTTGGTACGAATGACATCTATAACCTCTTAAATGAGGATCATTCAGAAGATGTCAACAAATCCTTTAGAGGTTTAGGACCACTTTATCTGACAAGAGAAGAGCCATGTAAGCATATTGGTTTAATCTGGGTTGTCACCACTGTTCAGCTATTGACGCCTGTGAGACCAGCAATGGCGGCTGTTCTGCCAACGCAGAGTGTAGAAAAACAACACCTGGAAACAGAGTGTGTGTCTGCAAAGCTGGGTACACCGGAGATGGAGTAGTCTGCTTGGGTAAGACATTTCCTATGCCTCATGTATCACAGTAGAAGAATTACAGGAGTGAGCTTCCGTGTACATGGAAGAAGATCTGTCTTCTGCTGTGATCCGGAAATGCAGTTCCTTGGCACTAGAGACCATGGTGACAATGACATCCCAACAGGCTTGTCTGCAGCACCACATGGTTGGTACATAATAGACAAATAGCCCAAGTGTTAGCAGGTTAGAATCATAGAATGGTCTGTGTTGGAAAGGATCCTTAAGAACCGTCTAGTCCAACTCCCTTGCAATGAACAGGGACACCTACAGCTAGATCAGGGTGCTCAAAGCCCCTCCAGCCTGACCTTGAATGGTTGATACACTTCTGTTCCTCTGACCATAGCAGACTTAAAGACTTGAGGAGATTGTGTGCCATACAGTCTCACAGGTATAGCTTCCAAAATACTGATGGCAGTGTTTTAGCATTTACCAGGGCAACTGCAAGACCCAGACTGAAATATCAAACAACTAATTAAGTGAGTTTCATTGATTCTTATCTGCTTGTGTTTGTTTCATAAAGAAATCAATCCTTGTCTGGAGAACAATGGTGGATGTGATAAAAATGCAGAATGCACTCAGACAGGACCCAATCAAGTGAGTATTTTGTCACTGTTGATAAGTAACTGCCTGCCAACTTTTTAGAGTTGGAAAGAAAAAAAAAAAGATTTCCCCATCTCAACTTTGTTTTTAAATGGAAAACTGAGTTTCATAACAAAGACTCTGAGAAGTGTGTTCCTTCAAAAATACATTTGAGGGGAAGTCTGCACAAACATGAAAACTTGGATTTCAGTGAAAGAAATCCAGAACTGCAGAGAAAAGCAATATTTTGTTGTTTTGAACAGTTGGCTTTCTCCCTTGGGAGTTTTTCCAGTGAAAACCTGTTATTTTCAAAGTATTGACAAATTATTTTTGTTACTGTTATAAAAACTGCCTATAGAAAAATCCCATTTCAGACCAGCTCTTCTCCCAGCTCAAATATATTCACAAAGAAACAGAAGAGGCAGAATCATAATTCTCATTCAACAGTTACAGAATAGCAGCATCTCCCCCTCTGAGTGTTCTGTAGCTCCCATGCAGAAGTACAGCATGCTCTGCAAGGGAAGAAGTGTGAAAAGGCAAAGGGAAAAATGAGGAACAAATTGCCCAGGCAATCAAGTGGCACAGATTAGTGTTGTTATTTTTGTGCCAGATCCAGGAGAAGCTAAACTCCCTGACTGCAGCACTTCTTGTCATTCCTCTATAGCTTCATATTGGGTATTGGCAGGACTGTAATCCTGCAACAGGCCTTTACAGCAAAATTTCTTCAGGAGCAGAAATGCTTCTGCAGGAGTTTCAACCATTCAGATACATAAAATACTGCTAATATTTTGCCTAGCAGACTTTTCTCTGCCAAAGAAAACATCTTGAAAATTCAATCTCTCATGTACTTTACTTGTTCACGAATTCAGTCTCTCATGTACATTACTTGTTCACTCAAAACTGAGAACCATCAAGCAGTAGAACTGGAGAGGAAAACTCAAAGTCATTGCGGCCATGTCACAGCTATCACAAAGATGAAAGGCTAAGTGCCAAACTGAGTAACTGTGACACAAACACTGAGTATGCTGCCAGCAGGTGGGAAATTATCAGTAACATCAGGACACAATTCTAAAGGTGTTTTGCAGGTATGACTTATCACTTAAAAAGAATAATAATAATAATAATAAAAAAGAGGAAGGGAAAATAAAGAAGTAACAACCCATGCATAAAAAATGGGAAAAACAAACTAGGGTTTTAGCTTTCTTTGCCAGCAAGATGACTCTGTGCAGATATCCAAAGTATCATTTTAAGTGATCAGAGAAGCAGAGGAAAAACAAGAAAGATGAACAAGCTGGGGGGGGGGGGGGGGGGAGAAGATCCTGTCGGAAATTGTTTTTCCTCAGCCTTAGTCCATGGTTGCTCAGAACTACCTGAGGAACTGCTGCAAGACAGGTGAAGTACTCTTTGTTTAATGAGTTGTAAATCATCTCACTAGGAAATGAAATTGTGAGTTATACCCATTTAGCATAAATGTTAACCTGGCAAACAAACAAACAAAAAGGAAAGAAAATTAAATGTAAACTTGCTGAAAAATCTAACACATCCCCATGTATGCTTGTTTCCTATTCTTCCTCTGCAGGCAGTCTGCAATTGCTTGAAGGGATACTCTGGAGATGGTAAAAGATGCACATACATCAATCTATGTTCACAAGTAAGTAACACTTAGAGTATTTAAGATCTTGCTATGAGCATTACACTTTGAGGTTTGGTACGCAGTCAGAACTAAGTCAGATAGGTAAACCAGCCCTTTCATGCTTAGAAACCACTTACATTAACTTATTTAATTTTTAAACGTTCTTACTTCACTACTTGTTTTCATACTGTCACTATTTTGGAAACAAAATATGCAGTGAAAGTTTTTCCTGGACCACAGCCTGGACATAATACAAGTGCCTGGTCTCATCACTGAGTCTTAAAAACAACTTTAAATCAGATCTAGAGACACAGATCCTAGACTGTAATCGTAGTATGTAAATCATGTCTTCTCAGTAGATGATGGAATTCCTATAAAGAGCCACTAGCTAAATTAGGGTTCATGTCCCAGAGGTCTAACCAACATTTTAGCTATTATGAGGAAAAACCCAGTGTGGTCTATTACAGATTACCTAGAATGAAATACACATATATATATGTATAATGGGGATGCTCAGGAGGTAGGCTATAGCTGTTCCAGGAGCAAGGTGATTGAGAAGCAAAAGGAATCTACAGTAGGTCAAAACCACCGTTTATTTTCAATATTCTCCAGTCACTAAACCCCCTGGTGTGATATGGGGCCACATCCAGGTGGCCTAATTGAGAGGAATGATCAGGTGACAACAAACACATACCCTTCTCAGGCTGAAGTTTCAATTGCCAAATCATTAAGCATTAAGTCCTCACCATTGCTAGGTGTTTACCAGTCAAATCCATTCTGGGGCAGACAGTTGTTTGGAGAACTGACTGGAGTAGAAGTTCCCAGTGGAGGTTCCAGCCTACTTGCTCAGCTGGGGCAAAACTCATATGAAGCAAAGACCAGAGCCTTTGCAGGCTTAAAAATAAAAACAGATAAAAATAAATAAGAACATCTTCTCAGGGCAAACTGAGAAGCCTTTCTTAGCCCTTACAAAATGCAACCCAGACCTTCCCATGGCATTCCCCTCCCCGACCTTCACCTGAGGCCACTTCCATTTCACGCAACCACTGCAAGCCATGTATTTGCAAGCAATGCAGTGCTCTACACAAGCTGCATTGCATTGCCTCTTGGCAGGCTGCAGCAAGGACATACCCAGTCTCCCATACACATTAATTCTTTGTGCGCTGAGCACAGCGACAATAATTCTTATACTCCCTGCCTGGCCTGTCAGCAGGCTTTCTCTAACCTTGAAACGTTGTTCAGATGAAAGAACAAGAGCAAAGATAGAAGCTACAGGAAGAATAGCTTGAAATTATGAGTCACTGTGTCCTTTGCTTTTTTCTATGCCATGTTCTAGCAACTTCCACATACTATCCTGCCATTTAAAAAAAAAAATAGCCTTGAGATTTGTTACTGTCAGACCACAGACTAACCTAGCTCCACTATGGCCAAACCTCTCTGCAGCAGAACTTCATGAGTAGCTGTGGCAAACCCAAGACTGCCAACAGTCTGCCTACAGCTAGCAAAATAAAAAGAGCAAGCATGTCCAAACTCACTAGTTATGGCCAGCCCCACTGAGAGATCCCAAAGGATGTTCTACTACTACGCCCATGGCAAAGGATAAGCAGCACTGAGAAGGACAAAAGCACACCAAAGAAAACAAGACAGCTTCATTTTTTCCTGATTTGCTGTCAAGTCCAGGATAAAATCTTTACTGCAACCTGAGGTGCTAAGTGGGGAGTACAGACTCGCGATGGGTCAAAGCTGTGAACCCCTCAGCTTTCCCAGAGGGTAAGCAGTGCTGGGGTGCACCTCTGCTTCCAAAGCACATTATCTGGATAAAAAGAGTGTTATGTAATTTCTTGGGTGCATTAAATGTTCTCTCTTATTTTAATAAGTGTCAGTAAGATCTGGTTTCAAAAATCCACTTTGGATAAAATCCTCCTAACCTATATGCATGGGAATAAAAATGATAAACTAGAATTGTTTTATTACACCTGGAAACAAATAAATACTTTAAATTTTGATCTTACAAGAATAATGGAGGATGCAGTGAATTTGCCATCTGTAAAGACACCGAGCTAACAGAACGGACCTGCACCTGCAAACCAAATTACATTGGAGATGGATTTAAATGCCGAGGCAACATCCACAGGGTAAAGTATTGCATACGTTTGCTGTCCTTTCTTGTTCTTCACATAGCTATTGAATACAAAACCTACCTATTGAAAACATGCCTTTATTTTTTTAGTATTATTTTTTTTAAGTTGGCAACCCTAGCCGAGAATTTGCAATTTACCTAATCCAAGAATCCAGGAGTAAGAATGAGGTATTGCTAGATAACAACAACAAAACAAAAAATGGATATAATACATAGTACATTCACAGCAGTGCAGCCTTCCAGTACTGACAGGCTAGTTTTTATCATATGGGATCTCTTTAATAACAGAGCTTCAAGAGAAAACCACTATACTGATGGATGATTGTCACCAGTGCAGCACTAGCACATTACTAGTGGTAGTTTCAAGTTTGAAAGAAGCCTGTTATTTTATAGAACAAGGAAAGAATAGAAGAGGGGCAATGGCAGCATTAATTCTAAGCTAGATGTTTCCTTCTTTTCAAGTGTTGCAATTAGTTGCATGCTATTCACATCGCTCCAGATTTGCAGCATTGTTACAAAGTCATGTTCTTGGTTGCAGGAACTTCTCAGGAACTTCAACACATCCAAGTTTTATTTTCATTTAGAGGTAAGAAAAGTGCTGGCTTTTTTTGTTTGTTTTGCCTCAGGATGTGCAGAGGGGAACAGGCAGGGATCTGGTGTGAACCAAAGTCCTTGGCCAAAATCCTTGGATATAATTGGTACTGGATTTGGATCACAAGCCATTAACATCAGAGACGCTCTAATTTAAACTATTAACTGCTATAGAACCCCTAGAATCCCCGGAAAATGTTAGGTATCCTTAACAGGCATAAAACTGAATTTTCCACCAGTTCAGTATAGAACTTTCCAATATTTCTCTCACAAATTCCGGTGTGAGTGAATATCAATCTTCTACTACCGTTGTTGTATTTTCATTTTGCTGCACCATCTCCAGATGTCTGAAGCATCACAGGGTGCTGGTGTGCATTACCAGTTGTCACTGCTTCCCAGTGTATGTCAGGAGCAATCATTTACCCACAAGCTCAGGACAGCGCAGATCTATATATACTGGCCAACTAGTCAGACTGACATTCTAGCTTCAGTTCTGTTGCCATGGTAGATGGATGAATTCATCCCACTTCAGCAGAGCTCTCTGCTTATTTTAGATTACTGGTGATCGTTGCAAACTAATAACTCTGTACTGCTTTTATCCCATCCAATCTGACAGGCCTTGTCCATCAGAGATATTGCTGACCCAGGCCCTTTCACTGTGTTCGTACCTCACACAAAAGTATTAAACAGTGACCAGCGAGTAAGTAAAAAGGCTGTGAGTTTTCAGATGAAGGCATCTTGCTCAGCTGCTTCTCAATTCCTCTGCTTTCTGTTGCAGGTGAGGGGGTGGCTTGCCAAAGGTGTGATGGCTCAAATCCTCAGGTACCACATGGTGGGCTGTGCCAGCCTGTTGCACAATGACTTGACAACACTCACAAACATCACTTCTCTGCATGGGGACCCCATACAGATAAGCTATGCTCAGGTAACATGGTGAAGAAGAGGTAATGGTCTGAACAGGCTGAGCTCATTCAGCCTTTTTCAAAAATGGAATGTTTCCCTACCTTCTCTGATCCATTACAATAAATGTAGTATTAAAAAAAAAAAGACAAAAAATTGTCCATTTAGCCAAAATGTACAGTACTTACATGCCATGTTGACACTGGAGTTGTGTCAACCTTGCTTTGAGAGTTCCTTTACCTTTCAACTCCGGGGTTTGGTTCCATTGTTTTCCATGCTTATCATGCTTGTAGGGGTAATTTATTAAAACCACTACTTGTTGCACATGAAGACACCATATCAAAGAAATTTGGCAGCTGTCTCACCATCCAACAAGAGCCCACAGAAAATATTTTTAATTGCCTTTTCAGAACTCTCTGTATTTGAACAATAAAGCTGAAATTATATCCAGTGACACCGTTGGTACAAATGGCGTGATTCATGTCATAAACCAAATCCTGGTCCCATCACACATTCAGGATTTCCTCCCGGGTTCTAAGAGGGTAAGTGCAGCTCATGGTCATTCTCAACTATGGGGCTTTTATATTACCTAACAGTAACTGTTGTTATTATGCAAGTGTTATGTAAAGTAGTGATACTAAGAAGACCTTCCATAAAAATAGTTTGACACTGCCCAAGAAGTTAAATGCTATATTTAAAAAATTCATTCAGGAAGTACATTAATGCTAAGAATAGTGTAAGAGGACTTCTACGTGGGGCTTCTTCAATGGCTTTCATAATAAAAAATAAAAATAAAAATAAAAAGTAATAACACTTAAAGGGGAAATCAAGACAATATACTCTGTATTTTAAATACATTTATAATGTATTGATTATATTAATCTACTGGCTACTGCTTTCTTTGCAGGAAAGCCTTGAAATAGTTGCAGCCAAACATGGATATGTCCTGTTCAGCAATTTGCTAGAGGTAAGTGCACAAGAGTCAGCAGGCATTAGGAACATGTTTAAAATGCTTTAAAAAAAAAAAAAAAAAATTAACTTAAAAAAAAGGTACAAACATGGCACACAAGATCACTGACAGGGTGCTGCTCAATGGAGCCAAAAACTTGCAGTCAGCTTTCACCTCCCAGCTCAGCTCTGTCCTACAGTAAGTCAGATCATATGACCAGTGTTCAAACCAAATATGTCTTTCAGCCCTTAGCTGGGCCCACAGCCTGACTTTTGGTGGACAGCTGAAGCACTTCAGAGAATTGGGTCGTATAGCTCAACTCGGGCAACTCAGCAGTAGTTTTCAAAGTCACAACATTTGCAAGCCAGTAACCACTGCATCCCAGTTCTACCAGTATTCACCTTATAGGGTCAACATCGTTTTAGAGAGAGCATTAATTACATGCATGCAGAAAAGTATTTTGCATGTTGCAGAAAAACAAATTGCTTGGGCTGATCAACGATCCCATTCACAAACCTGTGACACTCTTCTGGCCCACGGACACAGCTATCCGCAGGCTGCCCCAGGAGCAGCAGGACTTCCTCTTCAAGAAGTCCAACACGGACAAACTGGTGCAGTATCTCAAATTCCACATTGTCCGCAATGCTGAGGTGAGACCTGTGCTTTTTTAGGAGCATTGCCTAGGTTGAAACAAGTGAGTTTGAACACATACATCTCTTTGCTTCCTTCCCAGATATTAGCCTACCAACTCCCCCGCTCCACCTTGCTGAAGACTCTGCAGGGCTCCAACCTCAGCATTAGCTGTGGGGATAACAAAGACATTGTAAGTATTTTCCATGCCAGCACCTTCACCCCTCACCTCTGCCATGGGATCAGGTCATATAAACTCTGCTGTGCCTGTGTACAGTCCCTAGAAATGATCCGTGACACCAAAACTCAATTGCTTGTTGTCAGTCCATATCAACAGCCACAAAACTGGTGCATCCACCCTACCCCTTTCAGCATGCTAGTTGGTTTGCAAGTTTTCAGAGCTGTCATTTTCTCTCCTGTAAGATGCTATTTCTTCAAAACAGCTCTTAGTAACCTGAAAAGATAAATACTAGTACACTGACTTCTTCTACAATGAAATAAAAACTATTAGTATGAACCTGTCTTTGGCAGAAAACTTGTAAATACAACATCTGGGTACAAACTCTGGTCTGTAATCGCTTACAGACTAACATTGTAGGTATGTATGCAACCCATTAAGCCAAAACAGCAGCATTTTTTCTTTGCAAACACATTAGATCATACTCACATGATCTTTGACAAGCATCAGCCTCTGAAAATGTGGCCAAGCTAGAATGCACTTGAGGTAGGCCAGTCCACTAGTGGAAACAAAATGGATCTTCCCAACAGTGAGGTTTTAGCACTGTAAACCCTAGGAAAATAAGTTAATTTGGTTTCAAAAGCCTGCAGACATCAACATTACCTATAGAACAGCTTGACACACCATTGCACATCAGGAGCATTCCTAAAGGGGAGAATGCTCCCTGATTCCTATTCAGAATCTGGATCCGGTCTGGCCCCATAGAAAACTGCCTCACCCTTTGTCACACTCTCTCCCCATCTCTCTCTCAGGGCACACTTTTCCTGAACGACGGACAGTGCAAGATTGTGCAGCGGCAGCTGGAGTTTGATGGGGGCATTGCCTACGGCATAGACTGCCTGCTGATGGACCCCAGCCTGGGGGGCCGCTGTGACAGCTTCTTCACTGTGGACATCATGGTTAGTCCATCTGTTTCAGTCATACTGTCACTCACCAAAGACACAGCCCATGGGCCAGACCCTGCCTGCAGAAGGACATGGGTCAGTGCTCTCAGCAGCTTTGGCACTAGCGAGATTAGGTTCCAACACTTCAGGTTGCCTTCATCTGTGCTTTGTTTCTATCACACTTGTTGGAGACAGGCTCTTGTTCTCTCACATTTCTTGCTTTCATAGAAGTAACACTACACACCTAAACTGACACAGTTAGCATGGATGAACTTCAACATGTCCTACAGTCGGGAAGTTTTGAAATCCACCAATCTTCTACGTTCGCAGCACACACAGGGCACACCTGCAGTGCCAGAAAGGGCCACGTTAGCTTCCAGATAGAGATGGAGATTTTATGAGATTCATCACTGACCTAAAATACCCTACTAGTGGCATTTTTCAGAGAGTGGGCATTTGGTGCTAGAAGAGGACAAAGTGAAGGTGATGAAACACAAATTTCCTGTTAGGCTTGGGCCCCTTTGCCTCCACCTTTGCTTCCCAGATTGTGATTTTGCTTCTGAAACTCCTGTTAATTTCATTATTTTCAAGCCAAAACATTTTAAAATGGTTTAAAAACCAGATTTACTTTAGCTCAATTCAAAACATATAAAAAATCACTTAGAAGTAAATAAAATTTCATGTAATCATTCTAAAAATATCTTGGAATTAATATTTCAGTCAGGAAAGCAACAATTTAGCATAGTCCATCAGCTTCAGTTACCTCTTGTTTCCTTATTTTGTTAATTGAAATGGATGTCATTCCCCCAGAATGCCTGTGCTTCCTAAGAAGTAGCCAATTACCAATACTTCAAATTATACACTCAGATCTTATGCGCCCCATGTGAATATTTTTTTAAAGAATATCCACCATCTCATTTTCTTCCTTGTTTAGATCAGGAGTAGATTTCTTCTGGTCAAACATTCATTTCTTGCATTTCATGGCAATAAATCAATGCAACTATTTTTTTGTTGTTCTCTCCTTTCTCCAAAGCTATATTCTGTTTCAAGCGTGATAAACACACGTTCTTTTCTTCTCATATTTACTGCTCACACAAAGCAGACACTTTTTATTGACTCAAAATAGCCTTTTGTTGCCAGTATGCTTATTTTTCTTTCCATTTTGTACAACAGGGGTATTGTGCTAGCTGCTTCAGTGGTGCCAAATGCCCTCCAGGGACAAAACCAAAGGTAATACATTAAAGTCTTGCATTTAAGCAGCCTAACTTGCTCATCTCTGAACTTCACACATGCAAACTGGAATAAGTCACTTGGCAAAAAGAGGGAAAACTCAACAGTGAAACCATAGTCTTATATAATAATATAAAGCTGTCTGAAGGCATGCTGGGCATGGGATGACTGTTGGTCTCACATGGCATCTCTTGTGGTAAGTGCTTCTGATCAGTCCCTACCTCATTAGCCAAGCTTAGCAAGCTGTGTGGGAAAAAATGGAGGCTTCTTACATCATATTTTAACTCAATGCATATCAGAAATGGTGATTAAAAAATAATCAAACCTCCACATAGCACTCATCTTCCTATGTTTTCTACCTCTCTGCACTGCCATGCACGATGCCCAGGAAGGGATCTACCGGTGCACATATGATTCCTATGGGCTACGGAGGGAAGGCTGCCGCAGGAACTGCTCCATGGTCATCCACACAGCCAAGTGCTGCAAGGGGTACTTCGGGCCCGACTGCCAAGGTAGGGCAGCACCTAGTGAGAAGGACAGGAAGGCCAGTGCCTTCTGAGGCTGGAAGGGTGCACAGCACCTTTCTGACAGGATTTGTAGAAGCACCTCGGGGATCTCAGAGCATGAAATTTGCTGTCAAACCTGTCATAGTTGCTTGTACAAACCCGAGCAGATAATCATTTACAGGCATTATTCTTGTTCAAAGTTTTACAAAACAATAATGAATAGTGGTAATGAATACATGCCCTTGAGCTCAATATCCACTTTTTTAATTATTCTCTCATTCCCGTTTTTTTAAACTTTCAGCTTGCCCAGGGGGTCCAGAGACACCATGCAATAGCCATGGCTACTGTGACGATGGCTACACTGGCACAGGAGAGTGCCACTGCTACAGTGGCTTCAATGGGACTTCATGTGAGCTGTGCTTGCCAGGCAGATATGGCTCCAGCTGCAGGCGTATGTCTATGTTTCATTTCCATACTACTGCCCACCTCAAGTCTGAACCATTTTGTTTATGATGTGATTTTGAGCAAACAAAAAAAAAATGCTTCCTCCTTTCAACAGTAGCATTTCTCTTGAGCATCTCCTCATGCAGAGGGATGATACAAGGTCTCAAAAGGGAGGAAAAGGCAGTGAGGACAGAGGTGTTCTTAGTTTTCTGTGCAGAGCTCCTATTTTTGCATGATATATAAGTGACATGGAATGGAATCAGAGCCTTAGTCATCAAGGTGTATCAACTACAGCACTCCTTTCCCTCTCATTCTCATACAGGACTGGTCAGTATTTTAGTTAGCAAAATGGCTTCTCAAGGATCACAGGAGGCCAAGGCCATGCACTGCTTTTGCAAAAGAGAAGAAAAAGGACGCTGAGTTGAAATCAGTTTTTGAAGAGGGATAGCAGACAAGGAATTGCTCATATATCCACTTGGCTGTGGTTTAAAATGTAACTTAAGTGAAAACAGGATCAACATCACTTAAATTTAAATATTTTCCCAACATACAGCCTTCAGATTAGAAGTTTCAATGTTAACTCTTCCATTCTAATGTGTACACCTGCAGCACTCACAAGGCACGTAGGGTTCGAGGTCAGAAGCTGGATATCTTTAGGATTAAAGTAACACATCTTGCTCAGGAAGACTCACGTCACCAGCTTATTCATCTTACAGCACATTGTAGCACAAACTCTATGAGAATTGCTTTTCTGAAATTCAGACTCTGGTACCTAACAGGAAAAAAGGTCTTACAGCCACTTCTTTTCAATATGTATTTATGTTGAGTAAGAATCAGGTAACCAGATTACATGGAAGAAAGCCAAAGGGTGAAATTCCTTTACAGCAGAAACAGGTTTTCACAGAACCAAAGTCTGACCAAGTCTCATATCATTACCCTCTTTAAACAAGAATATTTGAGAAAGTGAAATAAGGCAAGAAAGGATTGTTCTTCATTACATTATATAACAGAGAGCTATCAATGATGTTTTAAGACAAACTCAGTATATAAGTTGTTATAGCACTAAAAGAGCAGAGAAAAACATCACCTATAGATTAAAGGAACCTCTAGGGCACAGTGGGTAACATGCCATAAGTAAAAGGAAGCCATAAGCAAAAATACATACAACCTAAAAAAGACACGATGTGTAACTTATCCATATTTTACAGCATAGCTTACTTACCTCATATTTGACTTTCTGAATCAGACCAACCTTGTCCTGCACAGCAACCAGACTCTTTCTTCCCCCAGGCCACAGTGCTGTCCAGCTGAAGGCTTCCCTGCAACTTGAAGCTGTTGCTTATTAGGACAGGATCAGGCTGAGTCTTCATCTCAGCCATTAGATCCTTCCTGCTGTAGTTCTGTGGGAGGTTTTCTACTCCTATCACTATGCCAGTCAATATTCATTTTCAAAGGCACACTGAACTAATGCTAGTTCTACAGCCGTAAGATCACAGGATAATTCATGTTGCAAGGGATGTCAAGAGGTCTCAAGTCCAACCCGTGCCCAAAGCAGGGTCAGCTCTAAGCTCAGACCATGCAGTTCAAAGTAGAACTGAAAGGACTTAAGAAGCTCTGAGAATGGAGGCTGTCCAACCACCCTGGGCAGTCAGGTCCTCTGTATGACTCAGATCATGGTGAAAAACTGTGAGGTCAAACTTAGCTAAGTTATTTCTAGGTAATAATGTACCTAAACTGACAGTCTAAGGAAGGCTTCCCTATGGAAATATCTTCTGCTTTCCCAGCGATGACTCTGTAAATGATCTTTATGCATTTTTTTTGCAGCCTGTGAATGCAAGAACAACGGGCAGTGTGAGGAAGGATATTCAGGGACAGGACGATGTTTCTGTGAGACGGGATGGACTGGCCGACTCTGTGAAAACAAGCTGGGTATCTGCCTCTGCTCCCTGAACTCTGTTACTTGGAGATAGGTGCTGACAGCTTTCACAACTCAACAGAGGGGTTGCACAGACGAGAGTGAAAAAAATGCTGATAATGCCAGAAGCTCTCGCTGGAAACTAAGGGAGTCCCAAAAGCAGCATCCCTAATGCTGCTCCAGTCTGTGAGCAGATCCCTTCACCTCCCTATCTCCCCTCCATGAGATGGGAATATGAGTGCTTCCCACCCTGGAAGGTACTACCAAAGAGTTAATCAGTCATAAAAAAAAATTGTACAAGTTTTCTGGTTAGCAAGACTTGTATGAGGGTGTTCCTATCTATATGAAGCAAGAGTATTGCAATGCAAATACTGTCTACATCCCAGCTGTTTTGCCTTCCCCACAGCCTTGCCACCAGTGTGTTCTCCAAGCTGCTCTGCCAATGCTGTCTGCATGGAGAACAACACGTGTCAGTGCAAGCCACTTTACAATGGGGATGGAATTACGTGCACAGGTGAGCTCCCTCTCACAGTATTGCACTTACAGGATCACCTTCACTGGCTCTAGGCAAGGCAGCTCCCCAGCAGCATCACTGCAGTAACAGTCACTTTCAAGCCAGGTTTCTCGCATCCTCCAAATTCACCTTGGATGGAGCAGAGTCCCCTAAAGGCAGCTCTTCTGGGCTGCCAAGAGATAAAGCAGAATCTCCGGGTGTTGGTGCTATGTCTTTTAAAGCAAGTGTGTCTGCTAAGGGCTTCAGAGCCTTAAGGGATAGCTATTGTGTAACTGCAGGAGTGCCTCAGGAAACTCAAATAGCATTTTTACCCAAAGAGATGTTCTAGTATTTTTAATATGCCTTAAAAAAACAAACTGGAGGTGTTTTGCCTTTGAGAGGAACAAACCCTTTAAAAGCAAACTTTACTCATGCATTTTCTTTTCTTTGCACAGCTGCAGACCTCTGCAAACAGAACAATGGTGGCTGCCACAAGGCAGCCAACTGCACACAGCTTGGGGTGAAGATCTTCTGCAACTGCCAGAAGGGATACAAAGGAGATGGCTTCACATGCCTTCCTATAAACCCTTGTGCCAATGGGTTCAATGGAGGCTGCCATGAACATGCTATTTGCACTGTCATAGGGCCTGTAAGTTGAATGATTTGGATCTTCATAGGGAAGTCTGAGACACTTCTTCCTGGTGCCAACAAGTGTTCTTCCCAGCTGGATGACACTCTCTGCCTCTCAGAGCCCCCTGTTTCCCAGAACAATTATTATGTGACTCCAGTCTATTTTCAATGTCCATTTTGGCATCCTTTCAGATGAGGACTGAGGAAAAGGATGCTACAGTAGATAGAATGTTTTGCATGCATAGTTCGTCTGTCCTCTTTTTTAGCCTTCCCTTCTTGGCTATCCCTATTTGCAATAGAAGTTTGGCAGCATGAAACTGTGGGTATATTGGTGTCTAAACCTAGGGACAGTTGGGAGAATAACATCACTTTTTGGTTGATGAGACCCTTAGATAGCTCCTGCAGCCACGTGAATCTTGACATGAAAGATCAAAGCTTGAGGAAAATTTGCGTCAGTGATCTGATCCAGCATTTGTCTTGGTGCTTTTGGGATCATCTGTCTGTTCCATTTTGGTGGTTTGCCTGATGTGTCTTCCAGGAACTATCTAGAAAAGCCTTGCTGCTAATCCATTCCAGCTGCTAACCATCACAGTCCCTGGTTGTGTCAGCTTCCTCAGTTTATAGTTCCCAATTTATTACAATGAGTGGACTGCTAAATTCCTTTCATGCTTCCACACTGTCATTTAGATATAATTTTGATTGGTGTGTCATCCGTTTGTCTTAATTACATATCATATAATTCCCCAGCGCACATTATTAGCTTTGTGGATGGAATTATGCCTTGGCATTCATTTAGCAAAATACCTTACATGCATAAATGTTTTGCCTAAAAGAAGAAACAACAGTGTGACAGTTTGCAGTCTGTTGAATCACGGTTGTTAGTAGCAACTTTTCTGTTTGCCCATTCCTGGCTGTATCAAGTTACATTTTTCCAACAGTTCAGTATGTTGTGTGAAATACCGCTTTTATGTCAGTGAAATACTTGCCTTGGCTTTTTTTATTCTCCCCCCAACCAGGACAAACGCAAGTGCGACTGTAAAAACAACTACATTGGTGATGGGCTGAACTGCTCAGTGATGCAGCTTCCTCTTGACCGCTGCTTGCAGAACAATGGGCAGTGCCACCCTGATGCAGACTGCACCGATCTCCACTTCCAAGGTGAGGATGGCACAGCATGGGACAGAAAGGTCCTTGTCCCCATGCCACTGCACTGATGTCAGTGGGTCTGGCCTGGATCCTTGTGTCTGTAAGATCCCCAGTCCTCTACCTATATCCACTGGAAACAATGAGATGTAAGTACAGCTCAGCTTAGAACATTAAATACTTTTGCGATATTGGGTTTATGAAGCAACAGATGAAGGCATTCCATATTACCCAGGATTCCCTGTCTGTCCTAACTATATTTCATAAAAATCACAGTATTTCCTATTGCACAGTTGATTTTTAATCCAGAAATGGAAGCCCCATCAGGAAGAGCTGGTCCCTCTCTCTCTTTGCAGACACGACAGTTGGAGTTTTCCATTTACGATCCCCCCAGGGGCAGTACAAAATGACTTACGAGAAGGCAAAGGAAGCCTGTGCCAATGAGTCAGCTACCATCGCCACATACAACCAGCTGCTGTACGCACAGAAGGTGATGTAGGCTCGGTGCAGGAGGAGTCCCTGGTGTGGATTTAGCCACGGTGTAAATGGAGAAGGAGGAGCAAGGGGGTTGCTCTGTGCCAATAAGTTTTGTGTTCTAACCTTTTTTCCCCTGTCGCCCCAGGATATGTTTGCCTGGGAGCAGTTTTCAGACTGGTTATGGGGCTCGTGCCTGCTCATACAGCACTGATAACAATTCAGTTTTCAGTTCAAATCTTTGTCTTCAGTTTTCCAGAGAATAAAGTCAGACTTGCAGAGGGTTTTCATGAGAGTTGTAATTGTTAGTTCTTCTATAAGAAATGTATGAGTTAAATCCATGTTTGGATTTTTTAATTTTTATTAATGCAATGCTCTAGGATTACTGTTAATTTAGCAGAGCCATTTCCACGCTCTTTTTTTTGAGTGTGCTGTAGACAACGCATGGTTGATGTCAGTGGGATAAGCATCATCACATCACACCTCAGGTTTGTAAAACTTGTTTTCAGTAGGGTGAGCCAGACTGTGCCGTTCTGGCTCCTTCCCATTTGCAGAAGGAAGGAAGGAAGGAAGATGCTCGTGGTTGAGAGACATTTTTCACAAAATATAAGGCTGGACTACTGCCAGATTCCTTTTGTAGCAACAGAAGGGCTGGAAGGGCAGGGTGCAGCAAAAACAGAGCAAGCTGCAAGGCAGGGAGTTCACTCAGATTCCCCAAAGTGGGCTGGGGGGTGTCAGATACTGTCCTTGTCCATCGGCAGCTCTGGCCCCACAACCCGGCTCTCCCCATGTTCTCTCCCTCATGGCCTTGCAGGCACGGTACCACCTGTGTGCAGCTGGCTGGCTGGATGGCCAAAGGGTGGGCTACCCTACTGCCTTCTCATCACCAAACTGTGGCGCCGGGTACGTCGGCATCGTGGACTACGGGAGAAGGGTCAACCTGAGTGAAACATGGGATGTCTTCTGCTACAGGGAAAAAGGTGAGAATGGCCATCTCAGCCTTGCTGCAAAGGGGAGCAGCAGCCCTATTTTGAGTACTTTTGGCAGCCAAGAACAAGGAGAACCAAAACTGCCTAGAAAAGGGCACTGGCCCACATAGCTGTCTGTGTTTATGCATTCCAGAGGTGAACTGCACCTGCAGGCCAGGCTACGTGGGGGATGGCTCCTCCTGCAGTGGGAACCTGCTGCAAGTGCTGATGTCCTTCCCCACGCTCACAAACTTCCTGGAGGTACGGCCTGCCACAGGCACAGGGATAACCGGGCTGTCCCAGCACCCAAACACTGTCACAGATTCATAGAACCACCAAGGTTGAAAAAGACCTCCAAGATCATCCAGTCCAACTATCTACCTACCACCAGTATTTCCCCACTAAACTATGCCCCTTTGTACCTTAGTACTGGCTGTTGTCCACAGCCAGTGTAGGGGACAGAAAGTGAAGCCTTTTTATTGTTGCTCATATGACATCTTTTTATCTCGCAATTGCCTTTCACTAAAGCTGAATTTTGTTTCTGCCCAGAAAATCATGGCTTATTCCAACAGCTCTCGGAAAGGGAAAGCATTCCTGCAGTACCTCACTGACCTGTCAGTGCATGCCACACTCTTCGCTCCCAATGATAGTGGATTAAGAGAAAATCAGGCAAGGGTGTTTTCACTTTTCTTCCTTCATTTTAATAGCACTTCCTAAACAGCCACTCATGGGTTTCTCTATCTTGATGCAATCTCAATTAAAAAACAGCCATTGTATGGCACAATTTCTTTGTAATCCCATATACCTTGAACTGTGCTTCTGGTAGCGTTGATTTCACACTCTCTCTTTCCTTCTGTAGTCAGAAATACGAAGTTACTGAAAGTCTGAGTCACCCCAGAGAATTTTCCATCAGGGATTTTAGTCATTCAGCTGTAAAGGTGTCTGACATGAAATCTCCCCCGTCCTCATTAAGCTCGGTTATTCAAAGAAAGCAGTACTTCTGATATTTCTTGCAAATGCTTTAAAGAAGGCTAGTCCTAGCTTCATTCCTGTGCCTGTCCTTTTTACCTTCCTTCCATGAAACACTGCCTCCAACAGCTGAGTTGCAACCCCAGTCACAGAGATGAGGTCAGGACTTCACCTGTCCCAGAGTGATAAGCCACTCAGGTATAAGGCTGTGCACTTATTAAAAGCAGCACACGAGATTTCAATTTCTGTGAGTTTAAGCTCTGCCTTGCATCAGGCTATTTTGAGTATCTACAAGGTTCATCACTTCAGGTCATGAAAGAGTAAAACCCTTTGTGCCAGCACAGCCAAGATGTAGCCTGCAGCAGCCAAAGGCCAGCAGGGTTGGAGGATCCTCCCCACTGTTTGCATGCAGGTTTCCCAATAGACCCTGTCCTGTACTGCACTTGCTGAAACATTAATAGCAGAGAGGAAAAAGGTCACAGGCACTCTGGCTGGAGGTAAATCCAGTGGATTAAAGGGACTGATTAATATTCCTTGTATTTCTTTCTGATTTTTAGACACTTTCCGGTCGAGACATTGAGTATCATTTATCTAATGCCAGTATCATGTTTTATGAAGACTTGAGCAATGGAACCACTCTCCTGACTCGTCTTGGGGAAAAACTTCTAATTACAGACAACGGGGGAAAAGAATACCAAGCTCCTTCCACTGAACAGGTACCTTTGTAAGAAATCCCCAGCTTTTTCTCTCTCATCCTGTACTCTCTAATCAGCTAACGTGCTGATCTGGAGAGCAACACTGTGAGGTTACAGCCAGCAACAATAAGAGGCTGAACTGAGAAGACTGGTGCTCCTGGGGTAGGTAGAGCTGGGACTGGAGCATGTCCAAAGAAGTGCAGTAGAGCTTCCGGGAGCACAAGTCTTATGGGGAGAAGCTGAGGAAACTGGGATCGTTCAATCTGAAGAAGAGGAGTTCAGGAGAGACCTTATTGCTCTCTACAATGACCTGAAAGGAGGTTGTAGTGAAGTGAGGATTGGCCTCTTCTCCCAAGTAAGAATGACAGGACAAGAGATAATGGCCTCACATTACTCCAGGGAAGGTGTAGGTTGGATATTAGGTTGGATCTCTCCTCCAAAAGAGCGGTGCTGCAGTGGCACAGGCTGCCAAGGGAGGTGGTGGAGTCACCATCCCTGGAGGTGTTCCAGAACCATGTGGCTGTGGCACTGAGGGATGTGGGCACTGGGCATGATGGGATGGGCTGGTGGTTGTACTGAGTGATCTTAGAGGTCTTTTCCAACTGTAATGATTTTATGATTCCATGATTATGATAGCAGCTGGCAAACTGCAAACGTACATATCTGCAAGCAGCCATACTCTAACACGCAGAACTCAAAGGATGCAGCTCAGACAGCCTGAAGGCATTGCAGCATGGGGATACAGCCCTAGGTCAACCTTTCTTTCAGACAGGCAGAGTTACAGGAAAGAACAGAGCAAGGGTAGGAGAGATAAGAGCAGCAGCTTAGCATTAAAGACACTGTCATTCCTAAAGATTTTAAAAAGTGGTAAAAAGTGGTACCTTTCAAGCAGAGGGAGAAGG
>JAPSGF010000038.1:0-29372 GCA_035772895.1 Perdix hodgsoniae | reverse complement strand
AGGGGAGGGGAGGCATTATAGAGGG
The DNA here is from genome assembly GCA_035772895.1 of Perdix hodgsoniae. Lineage (NCBI taxonomy): Eukaryota > Metazoa > Chordata > Aves > Galliformes > Phasianidae > Perdix > Perdix hodgsoniae. The sequence continues at coordinate 29,347 of JAPSGF010000038.1, read as the reverse complement.
TAAGGATGAAGGCTATTCTAAGTATGGGAGAGCCTTGACAAGCCTGGGATCATCACAAGCAGATGCCCCATCACAGTGGGGCAGTGCTGTGAGCTCACCAATGATTCCTCTCAATGTGTTAGTATCTGACACAGTAGCTGGGGAAATAAGCTCCCAAGGCAGGAGGGCCAGAGCTCAGATCTCATTGTTCTCTCTCCTGGTAGACTGAGACCAGATATGTGGATGGAAGTGCTATTATTGAGTGGGATATAGTCGCTTCCAATGGGATAATCCATGTCATTTCAGAGCCTCTGAGGGCTCCACCAGCACCTGTAAGTACACAGGAATTTCAGGGGCAGTAGGAGGTGGCTGTGGCTTATATCCCAAATTATTTCTGATTCATATATTCCCAGTTCCCCCCCACACCCCCCACCCAAATATATACAGTTTCAGTTTTTTATATTGAAAGAAATTCAGAGGATGAGAACAAAAACAAAGTGCTAGCGAAGCTTGTTCTTCCTGTATTTTTTTTTTCAATTCAATCTCTTCAGCTGTTCTGCACTCATCCAAGCTTTTATAAAGATCCCTTTGAATTTTCCCAAAAGCATCTTTCAAGCTTCTGAGGAAAACTTGTTGCTGTTGGTTTTTGCACTTCTTCCTTTCCAAAACAAAGTGTTTTGAAAACTCAGATTATTTTTTTGCACACATAATTCCTGCCATGGTTCCAGTTATCCCAACCATGAGGAGGAGCAGCCAAGCCAAACCCAACAGCACATGGCAAAGCAACACAGTGCAGAAAGGGCTGCTCTCACTTCCTTTGGGCCCTTTCACTTGATTCAAAATAACATACCATTTCTGTCAGTCCATAGCACCACAATGATAATACTGTACATATTATTTTCTTTGTAACTCAAATGCAGGAGGGCAACCAAAAATTTTCTAATATTTAGCTTTACAACTGCACTATACTTTAGTGCAGTGTATATCAGTCAGGATAATTAAGGAATTGTTTTTGCCAGGATATAGGTATAAACCTTTTCTCTAAGGAGAAGGCCACAGAGGCATCATAGAGAAAAGCCAGAGTAACTGTATAGGACTCTCTTCCCCACTGGAGACCCCTCTTCACTCCTATGATTACCAGCAACAAGCACAGTGGTTGGGAAACTACATCCTGAGCACCCTAGAACCTTCAGACAAAAATATCACCACCACAGAACCAGCAGCTCCCTTCAGGACTACAGTTTGAATCAGGCCACAGGGCTGCAGAAGGCAAACCACCAACCCAGTTTGGAAACATTCTTCCCATGCAGGTTAAATCCAGATTACGTGTAAATTTCTTTCAGCTCTTTGCCTAGGAATTTATTAAGAAGTTATGCATATGCATAAAACAGTCTATTCTGGATATTTCAAAACACAAACGAGCTGAAGCTGTACCAAAACCACTGTCCAGTATGCAGCACCCAAATTCTAGTTTGCAGTTATTATCAGAAGGTCATATTCAAAGGTCTCTGGGGATCACGTAGCAGGGAACTCCACCACAAGAGCAGCTGAGGACTTCACGCGTAGCTCAGGGAGACATCACAGTGCTGGGGTGCTGGCAGGCACTCAGTGCACACCCCATAGCTCATCCTGTCCATGCTTCTAGGCTCATCCCCACGCCAGTACGGGGACTGGGATATTCTTTGGCATCTGCCTGGTTATTGGAGTCGTGGCCTTCATCGGATACTCGTACCTCCGATTCAGGAGGAAAAGCACAGGCTTCCAGCACTTCAAGGTAAGAGGCAGAGGAGTGCAAGGCAAGCGGTCTGCGCTTCCCAGATCCACTGCGCTTTCCACAGGCTCCAAGTTATCCTTACATTTTATCAAGCTAGAAACATTGCAGATCACTTTATGCTTGAACTGCTCACACTGACACATGACAAAGGCTCTCACATTTGGCTTGGGAACTCGGTTACTTTGCCTGCTGCACCATACTGGGGGGCACTGCCAGGGCTCCTGCTCTCGCTGACACTACCAACAGCAAGGCCTGGCCAAAAGCTTACATCTGTACAGCACCGATGCAGAAGGCCTTGTCTCCAGAAATGTCAGCTTTAGGGAAGCAGATCAGTTGAACCACTTAGAGGTGAACTTACTCTCTTCCCCTCCCTTCCATGGCACTGCTAATAGTTTTATAGCTCTGGAGGTTCAGACATTTGATAGGGAAAAAAGGCTGGATTGAGAGACAAACAAATCAGAGCAGATTGAGAAGTACAAATTCTTATACTGATGTGCTCTCACGCTTGCTTTCTCTAATTTTGTTAGCCTCACAGAGCATCTTCATGATGCAAAATCAGCCAGTAGAAGCCAAGCTATCCAGAGACAAGGAAGTGAGAAAAAAAAAGGTGTTACAAAATCAATCCCAAAGAAAGCAATCAGAAATCCCTCCTATTCTAGCTTCCGTATACGTATAGTACTCTAGAAATAAAAAGGAGCCACAAACCAGAGGAAATGCTTGTATTTTTATATCACAGCAGCAAGCACACTTAAGAACAAGCACGTACTTTTCATGCTAGGCATAATGCCAGTGCAGTACTTCCTGTCCCATTCTTCACAGTGACTTAAGAAAGGGGAAAAATGTTTGAACATGAAGTGATCCAAGACAACGTGACACCCAGTGCAGAGTTCAGGCCTGGAGACACAGACTTAGACGATAAAGCCAGTTCATTCACAGCACTGCACTAGTCAGTAGAGAAGGTTAAGTGCCCCACTTAAGGCACTGTAGGAGGAGGACGGATTTTAAGATCATCTGTGTTATTTTATGTAGTCAAAAGATGACACTGATGTAACATCACTGGACAAGCCCCAGCCTTCAAATATCACCAACCCCTCATATGAAAGTTCTTCTGCACTGACTCCATCAGAACCTACTTACGATCTTTTCTCAGTAAGTGTTAAATTTTATTTGCAACACAACTAAGATCATAGTGCGAGGGGTGATCTTATAAAAATCATATTCTTAAAAATAGAAAAAAATCCACTTGAAAAAAGTATTTGGAAAAACATCGTTGAAATTCCTGGCTTTTCTATCTCAGCCCTGCCAGAAATGGTGTAGCCTCACTTGGAGCTAAAATGAGGTTATGGTCTATAGCTCTGTCTCAAGTAGGACAAGAAGTCTTTAGAATAGCCTAATAGCCTTAAGTTGCTCCAGAGGAGGTTCAGGTTGGATGTTAGGAAACATTTCTTCCCAGAAAGAGTGGTGCTGGAGTGGCACAGGCTGCCCAGGGAGGTGGTGGAGTCACCATCCCTGGAGGTGTTCCAGAACCGTGTGGATGTGGCACTGAGGGATGTGGGCAGTGGGCATGGTGGGGTTGAGTCAAGATCATCTTGGAGGTCTTTTCCAGCCCTAGTGATTCTACAATTCTAAGTAATGACTAGTGAGGCTGCAGCTGCTTTCAGAGAGAGTCAGACTAAATTGGACTTCAAATGGTGCTGTGTCATGTCTGTATAAACTTAAAAGCCTTTCAGTTTTGTCTTCCCTTCTCTTTGCTGCAAATGCAGCTGAGTGTCATGCTAGCACTCTGTACAGTTCTGAGATGCAGTGAGAAGGGGGTGGGAAACAAGAGAAGGAAAATCTGGGTAAGACTGAATCATCTGGATAGCCTCAGTGGCCCAATTTAGCAAGATTCTCCTGTATACACAGCAACTAAAGTGCAGAGTAGTTTTTTTTGCATGCAGTAAAAATGCTTATTCAGTGCAAAAATGGCAGTTGCAAACTTCCATCTATGTGGATAAGTTTTCCAAAAATGTGAGTTTCACATACACAACGTTAGTCTGATTTGTTTTCCCTTCTGTTTTATAGGATTCAGATGACCAGCAGCTTGTGATGAGTGGCCCTTATGATCAGAATTAAAGATTCAGCTTGGCATTAGTCAGTTATAGAATACATTTCTATTTACATTTACTGAGGGGAGGAGAACCACAGCACCTACAACTGTCAGAGAATAAAATCTCATTATAAATTAAAAACCAAAGCATAAGAGTACAGCCTTGTTGGTAACTTTCCAAATTCTACAGACTGTGTGTTAAACATCAGAAACACTGGCATTTAGCACTCAGAGTTGATATTTCAGCCAAAGTGAGGTTCAACTCTCCAGCTGACCAAGAGAAAAGAGGCACTTATTTCTTTACAAAAAGCACAGGACTTTCACTGGCCTCCTACCTACCTGCTTTTATTTTTTGTACAAATTTTAAATTGCCTCAAACACACAAGGATGATAAGTTGGCAATATACTAAATTTGCTACTACAGCTCTGCCTTTGTTTTGGCTCAGTTGCAACTTGAGCCAGCTGCCGTGAAACAGAACATGTGTTAAATCCATAGTTATAAGCAAACAAAAAAAATACAGTTTTTGGGTTTCTTTTTTGTTTGTTTGTTTTGTGCCAGTATCCTTTCCTGTAAGAATTACAACAGCTGCCTCAGTTGCCTGCTCCAGGGTTTCCAGCTTTCCTGATTTTGGTTTATATCTCATGTCACTCTACAAAGGGCAATATTAAGCATAGCTGTACTTCTTGTTCAAGTTGCTATATGAGAGTATTAAAATGGAAACACGTTTGTACTTCGGCCATTTTTGTGATAAAGTAGCCAACAAAGATGGTTGTACCTTGCTACTCTGCAACCACATTCAGATCTTCAGGTCTGACAGAAGATATCTGCTTCTTCACACGTGCTGCCATTCAGCCAATGCTGTAACATTTTCACCTTACTATTACAAGTGAATCAAGCCAAAGTTTGACTGACAGAAACTACAAAACAGCAAGGAAAGGAGGATGCTATTGCTCAACAGCAGTCATGTTCACCTGCAGCATATTTGCTACACGTGGGAAGGACAAAGGGAAAGACAGAACTGCAGGGACACATTCATTCCCTCTGAGGATATCCCCAGGATACCTCCTGTCAGAATAAGCCAGGACTGATGACAACTTTCAAAGACAGACAGGGGAACCACATGTGTGAATATATGACTGAATGAAGGCCACAGACTGATTTCCCTAGGATTTGCTCTTGCTCCTATAGACATGTCTTCTTGAACTTCTCTAGAGATATTAAAAAAAAAAAAAAAGACACACCCATAAATACACACATTTAAGGGAGTATTCCTTAGCCAGTTTTTCAGCAATATAATTTGTGTTCTTTCCTCCTCCCACATTACCAAAAAAAGAAAAAATAACAACACTCATAGGGACCAGAAGATAAAGTTCAAGCATTTATTATTGTAGTAGTCATTAAATATTTTCATCACAAAAAGTTTCCACAGTTCATTAAACTTTTCTTTTACCAGACTATTGATTCTCTTTGAGTTTTTGATAGAACAGAAAAAAAAAATTATTCTTACTTCAGTGTTCCAAAAAACTGTACTCCCAAAACAAATAGAAACAGACATTGCCCTTTCAACGCACTCAGAGATCTCTGAAGTCAGTAACGAAGGGTTCAAATAAATAATGGAGAGAACACAGAGGTATACAGCTCCAGTTCTTTGAAATCATTATAAAAATGCAAGACATTTTTAAAAGACTAACAATCTAGCAGTGAAAAATAAATACTACATTTTAGGACTCCCACTTAAACTCAAATTGTATATAGTTTTAAAAGAACATAACTCTCCCATAATTAATTTTTTGTCATGCAGTGCTGTTTATTTCAAGAAGCCATGCAATATAAACAAGGTTTATTTCAGCTAGCTGTTGTCAGGTAGCTTTGTACAGACAGTGGATGGATTCCTAAGGTAAGAGAGGAGACAGCTGTCTTGAAACAAAATGGGCAGTGCGTGGCTAACATCATCCAACCATTCCTGGGTATCATGGGAAAAGTGGGCACACAAACTGACTCCTGGCCAGATTCCAAGGAATCAACATCAGAGCTATCACCAAAGCATTATTAAATTCAATAATGCAGAACTGAGTAACAGTACTATTAATTGCTGGTAGCAAGATGAAGCACATACATATATATTTTTTTAAACAGTGCATTGAGATCTCTGGAACAAGAAAGGTGCTATATAGAGTAACACCAAGTTCACTTCCAGCTGAGCATGACGATGAGGAACGCAAGGCAAACTCCCAGCCCCAGAGCTCTGCTCACAGAATAGCTTGTATTATCAAATTCTGCTAAATCTCTCGCACAGCCCCACCGACACCTGTCCTGATAATGCCTAACTAACTCAGCAAAATCATCTTTTCTCTTTCCCCAGAACAGCAAGACTGTCAGATGAGCTCCCTCATTTCAGGTACACTCATCTGTTTAAACACACACTTCAGAAGTATTGCATGTCAAGTTCAAAACAAGAGCACAAGAAAACCACAAACAGAAAATCCACAAGCACATCCGCAGGCTTTCAGACTGATTTCAAGCAGGAAAACTGCATATGAAATTGTGCACGCTAGATTAAAATACATTCATTACTTTGCAAATATGCTTTTAAAAAACATTAATGATATCACACCTTGAATTCAATACAGATCTGTATACATAAGACCAGTTAAAAACAAACAGGAAAACTTTTGGTCACCAAAAGTTTGTCTACCTGACAATCATGATAGGAAACAAATGATGCCCTAAAATGAAAGATACCAAACTCTGTGTGTATTTTGTTAATTGTCATGCTTTTAACATAAGAAACCTTAATCAAAATTTGAAAGCCATTAAATCACTTATATGCTTTCTAAGATGGCTGGAGAAGGAAGCACCACTTAAGAAAACAAAATAGAAAAAAAATAAGCTTTCTTTTGGATACAGAGAAAAGAAAGCATCCCAATTTAAAAACAACCATATAGCAGTTCTATAAAGTGCCTGTTTGAGGAAACACATCAACAGATGTTTTCCTTGTGCAAAATAGAGATTTTCAGCTCAAATCTTTGGAACATTTATGCCACCCAAAGTTTGTCTTCATGCCTTCTTCCAATTTTAGTAATTCAATAAAACTTCTCACCTGCACAGTCAAAATTGTTTTGCTTGATACAAATTGTCCATCACCCCCAGTTCAGCTTTGGGAGTTTCAGCTAAAAAAATGCCACCAGTTCACTCTGGATTTCTTTTTCTTTCTTTATATACTTCTCCACCCCCCTCCCCCAACTCATTTACCCATTGTGCGTATGTACTACTGAATGCAGACGCCCGTTACTGAAGGCTACATGAAATACATTCTCTCCAAGGGAGCTCCTAGACTGCACTGTATGCCACTGTAAGACACTTAGAAATGTAAAAAGCAGCATTTTGGATCAATCTGAAGTCTGATGGAATTCCGCTTCCACTTTGAAATGCATCCAGCCAGACCTCCTGAAATGGCTTTATTATCACAAAGTGGATATTTAGTTTGTTTAAAAACTAAGAAACATGTCTAAAAACAAACAGAAGGAAGCTGAAGCAGCCCAAGTTTCCCATTGCTGTCAGGCTTTGGCTCAGGTCCACATACAGCCAAGCACACATGTACAGGCAGGAAAAGAGCCCATCCACCTGAGCACACCTGTATGGCAGCCATCACAGTGCAGCAGAGATGCACAGACATAGCATACCAGTTACATCAGTTACAGGTAACATGCTGGCTACAGCAACACAAAGTTAAAATGCTTACACCACCTCTCTAAATCTCACCATAAACTGGCTGGTAACTGCATATCACTGCATTACTAATACTGGATTTCTGCTTTTGAGTGCCAAGACTATTGCAGACTGCACCTAGAGATCTGAGAAATCTCTAAATCACGTAGCTGTAGATCCAAGTTTCAAATCAACAAATAAAGGCAACCACCCTTGAATGTCAGCCTTTCCTCCCACCCAGCCCACAACTATTTTGGCAGTACAGCATATCCTCTGTGTGTAAGAACAGGTTTCGCATCTCTGAGCAGGAGGAGAGAAAATAAATACAAATGCTTATGAGAACAAGTATGAATTACATCTAAATCAAGGTAATGATTTAAGTGACTTAAAATTAAAAAAATCAAAAAACAAAAAACAAAAGCAACAAAAAAAATTAGCCCATTTTAGAGAGAACAAGGCAAGTGCTTATTTGACCTGAACCGTCTCTTGGAGGAAGGGTATTCTGAATGTACCAGTGCACAGCTGGTCTGACCAGCCAGGAAGTTCGTGCTGCAAAGGAGTCCTTCTTGGATAAAATGTGTAATCAGGCTCATAGTTCAAGAGACAACTCAGTGATGCCATGTAAATATCTGCAAATCTAGAGAGACGTCTGAGGAAGTAAGTGGGATTCTCATCTGTTCTGAATAAGCTTCCAAATTGCGCGTTGAAGAAATTCCTGTTCATTTCCCTGTCCCCCAAAAGAGAAAACAAAGAATGAAAGGAACACACTTACACACCTTTTCACACCAACTAGTTTCCAGAATCTGAAGCAAGCAATTCCTATAATCTGTCATCCATGTTACTCTCTTGCCATTTTGCTTCAAGCCACTTAAATGCACAATGAAAGAAGTGTTTGCATCTCTTGCACATACATGGTCCAGAAAATAGTCACCACAGTAGTGAAAAGAACAGCTCTGATACAGAGCTTGCTGGAGTTCCAGAAGCATTTGGGTAGTGCTTTCAGACACATAGTCTGATTTTTGAGCGGTTCTGTGTAGAGCCAGGAGTTGGACTCTATTCTTGTGGGTCCCTTCCAACTCAGGATATTCTATGATTCGTATTTCTTCCACCAAACACAGTGGGAAGTTACTTCTTCAGAAAGATGGCATCTCAAGCTTTCACTCCTAGAGGTAGTGAAATAAGCCTTTATCTAAATCCTAATGGCATCTATTTATCCCAGAGATAAAAGACTAAAAAAATAAAATTCAACTTAACGTACACTAAAAACTTAACAGGAGTTAATTTGAAGATGTGTTTAATAGTCTCCAGCAAGCTTTACTACTGTTTCATTTACTTTCAAATTCTAGATAAACCTGTGCAAAACATCTCATCAAACCCTTTGCTACCATGAAGACGACTACAGATAGTTTAACTCTTCTTTCTTACCTCATCTCCTTTCTTTCCTTCTTCCATTCTTCTAAAATCATTTGTGAATCAGGATCACGGTGAACCTGAAATGTGATAATAGGTAACAAAGGATACCCTCATCAACGAACCTGTCCATTATTACACCTAAACAGGACAAGAGCAATGCTTCCAAGATCACTATACAGAAGTTAGCATGTTTTAATCAGCTGAAAGCAGGAATAAATCCAGAGCAACCAGTGGAAAAAGGTATTAAGACTATGAGAAAACTCTTATCGTTGCAAGTAACTACATTTATCTGTGGTTGAACTGTGAAACTTCAGTGAGACAGAAGGTACTTACAACATTAATATCCAGCATTTAGAAACTTGGCTGGATCCCTTCAGCTATACAGAACTGATTACACATACACAGAACAAACCTGCATGTGTTCCAGTAATCCTGTCAGAGTTTGCAGCCAGGTCATGGTTTGAATGTACTTCTCTGTGTTCATGATTTTAATCTCTGATCGTAACTCTGGGATAATCGCACCAGTGCGCCAGCCATGCTTCAGGGTCAAATCCTATTTACCAAGAAGAATTAAAGATGCAATTAGAAAGAAAAAATAACACACACATCTACTTAAACACTGAAGAATTTGAGCATTCTTTATTCCAAAGGGTATTAACTTAAATTAATTGCTTCTTCTGCATGAGCAGACATTAAACTGCAGAACTTAACTGTGCCAATATGCAATAGGTTTAAATTTTAGAATATGTTCCAAATCCCACGTTTTCAGAGAGAAAGAACACATGAGTAGCTACATATAAAACTAATTAATTAGGTTTAAAGGAAACAGTAGGACATTCTTCCTACAGATGAGATCTCTGTTGCTGTCAGAAGCATCTAGGGGAAACTGTATGTTTCCAGCTATTCAAGTTTCTCCTGATGTTTGCAACGTGAGACAACTGCTACCTGGCACAATGGAAAAAGGAGCACAAAGAGCACACGAGCCTTCTCCTTCCTTTTACTCTGAGCCCTCTGAAACACTCAGGCTTACTTTTCTATTTAAGAACAGACTGGGGCAAAAATATTTACATCTGCTGCTGAAACATGTTATCACCACATTGCTGGCACTCACATTTGTAAAGGTATTTATATGCAATCAATTACAGAAGAGTTAAGTGATGGTAGCTTATTTTGATGTGACAGCAAGCAGTATATTTGCTGGTAAGGTAGGAAGAAGACACCTGGAGAACAGGTCTGCAAACCTCACAAGATCTTGGGAAGAATGTCAGCTTACCATTAGTGACAGAAGGATTGCCACCTATCACTCAAGACAGAAGTTCACAGAATCACAGAATCATCAAGGTTGGAAAAGACCTAAAAGATCATCCAGTCCAACCATCACCAATACTCCCCAGCTAAATCCTATCCCTCAACACAACATCCAAACGTCTCTTGAACACATCCATGTTCGGTGACTCCACCACCTCCTTGGGCAGTGCATTCCAATGCCTGACCACCCTTTCCGAGAAGTAATATTTCCTAATGTCCAGCCTGAATCTCCCCTGGCGCAGTTTGAAACCATTGCCTCTAGTTCTATCACTGTCTACACGAGAGAAAAGGCTGACCCCTAGCTCACCACAACCTCCCTTCAGGAAGTTATAGAGTGCTATAAGGTCTCCCCTGAGCCTCCTCTTCTCCAGGCTGAACAATCCCAGCTCCTTCAGCCTTTCCTCATAAGGCCTGTGCTCCAGGCCCCTCACCAGCTTCGTAGCCCTCCTCTGAACACGTTCCAGGGCCTCAATGTCTTTCTTGCAATGAGGGGCCCAAAACTGAACACAATACTCGAGGTGCGGCCTCACCAGTGCAGAGTACAGGGGGACAATTACCTCCCTATTCCTGCTAGTAACACTGTTTTTGATGCAAGCCAGGATGCCATTAGCCTTCTTGGCCACCCGGGCACACTGTCGGCTCATGTTCAGCCGAGCATCAATCAACACCCCCAGGTCCGTTTCCTCCACACAGTCCTCCAGCCACTCCACCCCAAGCCTATAGCGCTGCCTGGGGTTGTTGTGGCCAAAGTGCAGGATTCGGCATTTGGTCTTGTTGAACCTCATCCCCCTGGCTTCAGCCCACCTCTCCAGCCTGTCCAGATCCCTCTGCAGGGCCTCGCTACCCCCAGGCAGATCCACACTTCCAGCCAATTTGGTGTCGTCTGCGAACTTACTGAGGGTGCACTCAATGCCCTCATCCAAGTCATCAATAAAGATATTGAAGAGGACAGGCCCCAGTACCGACCCTTGGGGAACACCACTCGTGACCGGTCGCCAGCTGGATTTAACTCCATTCACCACCACTCTCTGAGCCCGGCCCTTCAGCCAGTTCCTTACCCATCCAAGAATGTACCCGTCCAAGCCACGGGCTGCCAGCTTCTGCAGGAGAATACCGTGGGAGACAGTGTCAAAGGCTTTGCTGAAGTCTAGGTAGACCACATCAACAGCCTTTCCCTCATCCAGCAGATGGGTCACTATATCATAAAAGGAGATCAGGTTGGTCAAACAGGACCTGCCTTTCATGAACCCATGCTGGCTAGGCCTGATCCCCTGGCCATCCCGCACATGCCGCATGATCTCCCTCAAGACAATCTGTTCCATAACCTTCCCTGGAACCGAGGTCAGGCTAACAGGCCTGTAGTTCCCCGGGTCCTCCTTACAACCTTTCTTGTAAATGGGAGTCACGTCAAGTCAAGTCAAGAGTCAAGTCAAGTTCATTCAGTTCTTATTATACTTGGTAGCAAGTGTCATCCAGATCAGCTACATTCTGTACATTGGGATGTCCATGTTTACTTTCTACTATATCTGGCACAACCAGTATCTGGATCATGAGTACAAACGCCATTCCCCTTAGTGGTAGGACAAGGGGGAATGGGTTTAAGCTCAAGGAAAGAAGGTCTAGATTGGATGTGAGGGAGAATTTCTCCACAGATAAGAGTGGTAAGGTGCTGGAACAGGCTGGCCAGAGAGGTTGTGGATGCCCCAGCCCTAGAGTTATTCAAGACCAGGTTGGATGGGGCCCTGGGCAGCCTGGTCTAGATATTAGATATGGAGGTTGGTTGCCCCACCCGTGGCAGGAGGGTTGGAACTCAATGATCCTGCCAAACCAAGTCATTCTATGAATCCCTGGGCTGTAAGCAAGTTAAATGCTAAAAGTCAGGTGGAAAGCATGATCAGCCTTCCATGGCACCAGTTTTCTTTCAGGAAACAAAAGCAAAATGGCTTACTACCAACTCAGATTTTGATGTATTCAGAAACTTCTCATTAAAGAGCATTCTACTGAATAACTGTGGAAGAATAAAGGAGAACAAACAGACTCAGCCTTCATCCTGTTTCATTAGAGTAAGCTACTTACTGCCAAGTCACTGTAGATGTGATCACCAAAGTAGAGCACCTTAGAGCCCCTCCAACCAGTCAGCTTCAGAAATTCGTACAAGTTGCCCTACAGAAGCAACACAGACATTGTGACAGCATGGAACTTGCACAGGCAAGAGAAAGGAATTTAGTATGCATTTAAAAATATTTCTGTATCAAGAGCCTTGCCCTCAGTTTATGGATTATGAATCCCAAATTTCACATGCCATTTCAGTAATACTTTTACGTTTCATATGCACTTTAAGAGGCAAATAAACAGCATGGATACGATACCAACAATCAACTCAAACTACTTAAATATAATCTTAAAAACCATTTCCAAGTCTTTGTGATAGCTGAAGACGTTTGGGACTCTAGGAAATTGGTATTAAATCTGAAGTGAAAGTGTGGGAAGTCACTGAAAGTGTACCTGTTTGTAGATCTGGCCTTTCTGCAGTTTGTGGATTTTGTCCCAAAGCAACACTCCCCTTTCATTCACCTTCCGAAATGGTCTAGAATAGAATTATACACATTTGTTACACTGTTGTGAAGTGTGATGGAATTCCTACAAGCTTTCTATAAGTATTCTGGTATGAAAAATGCTCATCTTTCAAAAGGAAAACGCACTTTATAGCAACTGAATATTTTGCAAGAGGAAAAGCAAAGCTGTAAAACTTCAGCTTTAGCTGGGTGAATGTTTCTATGTAGTATGCTGATGACATCTATAAGAGTTTAAGACCAGCTGTTGAACTAAGGCAGGGAATCAGCCTCCCCAGACAGAGAAGGGAAAGTGTCAGTGATCTGTCATTAAAGAAAGAATGCATAGAAAGAATGAAAATATTTAAAAACTTGCCCAGTATCTCGCTTTGTACAACTGAATGACTGAGGAAGGCAGCACTGAAGTAAAGGCTGGAAGGACAGCAATATTGGCTTTGAAATTAAATGGAAAACAGAGCAATGGAGAAAAAAAATCCCATTTCTACCTCATTTTCAAAGTCCTAAGTACATATAAAGGAATAGATCTTTTTCAAGTGTCAGAAGTGCTTACACATTACAAACACGTTCACTTAAGTGAATAAGCAGTTCAATTATTACAGCCTGTCAGCCAGCCCGCCTTTAAATACTATATGTGACTAAACAAAACCACAAACAATAAAAACATTTCCAGATTGAGTGTAACTTCTGAAATGTACCAACAGCTCCAAGTTTAGAGGAACATTTAACCAAACTACACGTTAAGGTGTTAAAAGCAGCCTCTGTGTCTAACTCAGCCCAGCAGATTAGACCTCTATTAGCTATTGGAACTTTCTCAGATAAGAAATGGTAGTATTTGGACATCAAAAAGGGGCGCTCCTGTATTTTGTAATGACCTTAAAGCAGGATTTCATGAAATACAACTTCATTTTACATCATACCCAAGTCAAAATACTACGTAACATGCTTTATAGCCTTATACTGAACAAACTGCTTGAAACTGTCTTTACTAAATACCCACCTTCGCTTATCATTGAAGAAGTTAGGCTTATCAGCTTGCACAATGACCACATCAAAGAGATCCCTCCAGTCCTTGCCAACTATGAACCTCATGCCTTTGTCCCTAAAAAGGGCAGAGGGTTATTAACAACCAAGTGTAACAGAAGTGCAACTGTTATTAGTGCAATCTGATAAATTACACTCCGTCTCACTCTCCCCCATCCTTTATAAATTGATAGTCAAACAGAAAATGGCTTCACTTACACAAAGCTGCTGGGACTGTTTGTGATAAGAAACATCTTCTTGCCATGATCAGCCAACTTAGCTAATACTGCACGAGTTTGTTCAGCATAACAGATATATTTCTCTGTGAGGATTAAGGAAAAAATGTTGATCTCAAATTTCTCAAGAGAGAACTTTTCAAGGTTGAACTTTTCTGTGTTCAACCAAGGGTTCCAAGTGTGAGGCTATACTTAATAGAGGCACTCTAGATAAGTGGTAACACCTCTTTCAAGCTTTAAAATTTAGAAATTGCAATCTTAAATAATGTATTGATCATTCTGGCCTCCTTATCAGTGGAACAAAAGCCTTGACAGATAATGTCATTAGTACTTACCAATATCTGCTTCGATTGCTCTATACATTATTCCTTTGATGTGGACATCCCTGATTGAATCCTGTCAGGAAATGAACAGAGCACTGAAGAACTGAAAGACCTTTTCAAGTATGAAAAACTGCATAGTAATAATTTGCTTTTATAAAAATTGCATTCCCTGAATTACCTTTTCAGCTTCACAGAAATGCCACGTGGTATTCATTACGCATACACCACCACTAGACAAAGAAAGCTTGTTTTTCTAAAATATTCCTTCATACTTTCAGGAAGTATGAAATGGAATGGGCTTGTATCAACTGTGACAGAGAGCTCAGAAGGACAAGGGAGGTGGGGGGAGTTGGGGTGAAAGCCCTGTGCAGAAGCCAAGGCATCAGTCACAGCTTTCTGATGTCCTGTGGAGCAAAATACATTATACATTCCTTTTCTTGGGCAAGGGAAAGCTGTAATTCAGGCTTTAAATTATCCTCACTTCCTAATGCTCTGATTTAAAAAAACAACAACAACAACAAAAACCCACACAACTGAACAGGCAAAAGAAGCTAAATCCTTAATCAAAGGACCAAAAGGAGCTCTGAGGGCATTTATTTAGCATTTCTTCTGAGCTGGCTCTGCACCAGAATGCTTTGTTTATGACAGTGACACTGCCATACTGGCACTTACACTATGTATAGCCCACAAATTCTTTAAGAAGTCACTTAGGCAGCTTAAAAGAAGCTGGTAATGCTGAACAGTTATGTGTATGGAAGTTTCTACAAATGTTTCAGCAGAAACCACCAAAACTAGCTTTCTGACTACATAACTGTAGGCAGGAGGAAAAATTAGGAGGAGATAGAAGGAACTTCTCCATTGGAGAAGTTAAAAGTATAACATTCAGGCCTATCACGTACACTTCATTACACAGAAGAGGCCTCAAGAAGAGGCTACAAGAAGAGTTTGGATGGCAAGATCACATAGTCAAAAAACATCAAGTTGGGAGTGGCCTTTTCTATTCTTAAGTATTCAGAACACAAATTTAGCTTTCCTGTAGGGTACCTCTTCAGGAATCAAGACAGTCAAGTTGTTCTAATTTGTTCAACTTGTTCTAACAGAGGCAGCACAGATAGACATTCCGTGGATTTCCCCATAGCCTCTTACAATTCTGGCTAGCAAGAAAAGTCTACCTTCAATAAAAAGCAAGGGAAGCTTTACTGACATATGAGAGCTTCTTCACTTTCCTCTTAGACACCCCCTAAACCTATAGAAAAAATAACTACCACAGAACATGACTTTTTAAACAAATTGCCAAATTACTGTTTTGTTTTGTTTTTCCCCAAGGCTTACTATCATTTGCTGAAGTTTATAGTCTTATAGCAATAACTATTCTATACAAAACCTAGAGCTGAGGTATTTCACTGGAATTAATGCAGCAGGATGAGCCTTGCAAGATGCTCACAGACAAGACACACAAATGTATAGCTTTACCTAAATCCTCAAAGTTAGTACCTTGACATCTTTGTACAGATGAACAGGCTCATAGTCTATGTTGTTTTTCAGAAAATACTCATTCACACAAGAAAGGAGTGTCATCTCTGGCAAGGAAAATATATCCATGAATTGCTTCATTGTATTTCCTTGTGAGCTCTACAAATAAAAAAAAAAAAAAAAGAAAAATGGTCAGACATTCATTCTCAAATTGGAACACTTCCATTAATAGAAAAAAATCAGATTAATTGCAAATACTCAGCCTCTGCTATCACTCTTCTCACTATATTAGGATTCTTTTTCAATAAATAGACTTTCAATAAAGTAACTGATGAAAGCACTGGCTTTACTCTGAAAATCTACCATGAAGAACCACTGCTTTAAGAACAATATTTTATCTCAGGAGCACATAAAAGAGTGTTCACAGCTATGTCAAAAGAAGTATTTAGAGACCTCTTTGTTGGATGTCTACAATTCTACAAGCAAGCAGTACTGTTATGGGGCAGGGGAGAAGGGAATGGGGTTTTTTTGTTTGTTTTTTTGGATACAGCCTTAACTAGGACTGCAAAACAATTTGCCTTCCTGAAAAGAGATAGAATGCTGTATCTACAATAACTAGTATTAGAGGAACTCACTGTACAGGAATAAATATATAAGAGGGTAAAACAACCAGGTATCTTTCTTCAAAACAGCACACTGGTCAAGACTGTAAAATAGTTGAGGCTAGAATGGATCTCTGGAGGCTGCCTGGTCCAACCCTCTGCCCTAGCAGGGACAGCTACAGCAGGTTGCCCAAGATCACAGCCAGGAGACTTAGAAAAACGTCCAAGGAAATGACTCCATAATCTACCTGGGCAACACGTAACAGTGCTTAGTCACACTCACACTTAAAAGAGAAAAAGCGTTTCCTGATGGTCAGAGGGAACCACTTGTGTCTAATTTTGTCCTGTCACCCTCCTTTTCAAGATCAACAGAAGAATAGCACTGAAGACCAAGGCACCCTATAAGGAGTTCCAAGCTGATATTCAGAACTGGTGCAGCTGCTCCAGAGACCATAAGTGAGAATTACATGGGAATTTTAAGTTGAAGGTAAGGCATCAGACATGGTTCACTTCCCAGCCTTTATCAGACTTGCTGTGCAACTGAGTAAGTCACTTGACTTTTCAATATTCTACTTCTGTACGTATGACTGGGCAAGGGAATAGTAAAAAGAAATTAATGCAAGTAGTAGAAAATGGGTATTTGTCACATCAGAGAGAAAGCTTCTTATCTAATACTATAAGTCAACCAGTTATTGAAGAAAATACAACAGTAGGAACAAGAACAAAACACAAACCTTACCCCACTCCATTAAAAAAAAAAAAAAAGATAATTCTATTTGTAAACAGCAGCAGTTAATATTTTTACCTTTCCATAAAAGTCACTCATTTGTTCCAAGGGAACATGGGAACCATCATACATTGCAATGACTTCTTCATCTGGGACAACACTGAGGCCTCTGGAGAACAACAAAAGGTTCAAAAGTCACACTAAAATTCTGAAGTAATTACTGATTAAAAATCTATCAGATTAGTACTTAAATCTGGAGCTTACTGAAATACCAATGTCATAGGAACACATTAGCCTAAGTAAAAACAGCATCTCCCCTTACAGAAGAAGTAACACTTTAACAGGCTGAAGCATGCCAAAGGCATTCCAAATTTAAGTCTACTTTCTTAAGAGGAAAAAAGGCTAATTAACTGCCATTGAAACTCTGCCTCAAAGGTTTGTAGAAAGTAGTTAAAGCTTCCAACTTCTTAAAGTAGTTCCTCACTCCGCTTTTGTTTCTTAAAGCACTGATGATGCGATAATGTGTAAACCAGACTATTCTACATTATGACCTTGAAGACCAAGGAAAGAAGAATGCACACAATCTCTAAGAGTTTAAGCTGTATCAACAGTTTAGTATCCCAAAATTTAAAATTACTTGAAGGATTGTTAACAAGTTATTAAAATACAGAAGAACAATAACAAACAGAAAAAGGACATACCACCAGATTTTCTCTGTCAACTAGACTAAAATACTAATGGTTCCATGTTGTGGGATTCAGTTGGTATTTCTGTTGGTTTTAATTATTTATAGTGTCAAATATCTTGTGTTGAAGCACCCAGAACACTGAATAAGTACAATAATCCTCATCAGAAGACATGTAAGTAAAGGGGGAGGGCAAGGAGGAGGCTTTGCTTAAAACTGAAGAACACAGAAGTCAGATCATTTGGTCCTTTACTCCAAGTCTACTTATGTTTGTGGGTTGTTTTGTTTTTTCTCCCGCAGCCTTGTAAGCAAGATAGTTGATTTCAGTGACTCCTTTTCTTGGTCTCACCCCAAAGTGTTTAAACAACTGCATAAGCCAGTGTTGTCATTATTAGAGTTCATATTAGGCTTGCAGAAGAAGGGCATGACATATAAGCTGCTGTGGTATCAGAGATCCATGTCAACCAGCTCCCGTACTGCTCTTTTCAACGCTACATTGACTTACATATCTGCTCTGTGCTACTGCTGGTAAAACTACAGCATTCAAGTTAGTCTTGTACAAGAGCAAAGCAGTTATCTACATTGCAAAACATATATATTAAAAAGTTATTCAGTGTCATCTACTTCACATCAAGAAACAGAAAGAAATGCAACAAAATTGTTAAATGTACACCAAGCAATACTACTAGATTGACTCAGGTTCTACTCTGCAGACAGCTATGCCAAATAGTACTTAAGTACCGCTAAGAAAAGCACTCTTTTAAAAAAGGAGCTATTTCAGTGCAAATCAAGAGAGAAGACAAACATTTGCAAAATCCAGAGAGGAGAAAAGACTTTTGGTAAAGCAGTACATCAGTTTTTCTAAAAAAAATCCACAGTCTTGACAAAGTTCACAGTCTAGCTGTATAACTAAGTTTATTTTACTCCACTCAAAACATAGTACTAAAAGCATCATAGCTCACCTAAAGTAGTGCTTCCATTGCTGCCCTTAAAAATGGACATTATTAAAACAGTACCAGAATTGCTCAGAAGCTCTCAGTGCAAAGTCTCACACTTGGGCAAGTCCTACTATTTTCAGCAGTATAATTGGCCAACAAATACACAGAGCACATACAAGGTTAAAGCTAAAGAACTACAGAGCTTTGTTGTCATTTGCTGTCTATCTATGCTGGTACATAAGAGAAAGATAATCTTATTTTAAAACTAAGAAAGCATATGAGTGAAATGTTAGTTTTCACTCACTCTCACAAAGACTCAAGTATACCAATACATGTGGCTAAGAAGTCTGTTCAGAATTGCTTTGGGTGTGAAAGGCAACACATTAACTCTTCAGGAAATCTCAACATCTCTTTGGAATCTTCTTTATCAGCCATTATGTGCTGGCTCTACGCTGATATTGTTAATGTAGGGCTTAGAAAAAATAATCAGCCACAGGTGTTGACTGTTGAAATATACAGCATGAATAGGTCACAAGCAAACGGTGTGAAGCTGCATTATGAGTTCTATGATGATGCATACAGAACACAGACTATTTGGCAGCTTTACACATAGCCACCACATTGTCAGTATCAGCCTAATGCTGGACCATGACAGCTTGTTTCCTCATGACTGAATCGTGTACCTACCTGTTCAGCTGGCAAAACAAGAAGTAACTAGTGCACCATCATTTCACACAACCATACACACTAGCCCCCATAGTAAATCACCTCATGGCTGCATTGTCTTCTGGTCCCAAAAGAAAACATTTTGTCCAGTGAAATTATGAAACATACCCAGGCTTGTTGATTAAAGTAGGGCATTAAGTGTGGCATTCACATTAACCAAGCACATACTGCTTCATCAATGCAAGCCATGCTAAAGACTCTCACAGCAAAAATCACTTACACTAAGACTGTGCCACGCAAGAAAGTACAGCACATAGACTGCCAATGGGACATGAACTCAGCACACTCACTGAGCATCACTGTGTGTGTCACACTGTGTGGACACGAAGTGGTTGTGCTTTGACAACATCACACTTGCAGAATGATGCGTCTAAACTTGAAAGCTCTGTGCAAATACAGAAAGACCTTTCAAGTGTATCTGCAGCCACGCTGAAGACATGCTAACGGGCACCCTGCAGCAACTGTTTACATTGAAAGCACCAGTGGAGAAGTCAGTGTATTTTTAGATGTCTTTCAGCACAATTTAACAGCCGGAAACAAAGTGACTCAGCACTATGTGACCAACCAGCTTGCCAGCATCACCAGGCTCTGGGCTGCGAAAATTAGCTGTACTGTACTGGGCTAGTAAATGTGTGCTAGTGTCTGTGTATATACACAGAGGTACAAAGAAGCCCCCTCCAGTAAGACTGCAGTATTCATTCATGCCTGTGCTTTTTCAGTGCACTGTTCCTAATAGGGGTCAAGGCATTAATCAATATAAGCAACTACAACATTCAAAAACAAGAATATACTTGGTTTCTTATTAATACAGACAATAATTTTACCTACCTGTACACTGTTCCTAGCTGTATATAATGAAAAGCATCGATCTTCATTAATAACGCCTTGCAAGAAAAAAAAAGTCAACATTAACTGCATGTCAACTATCTGAAACTGAACTCTTAAAAAAAAAAAGAAAGAAAGCGAGCAATTTTATCTGTAATCATTCTGGTTCCAGAGCAACTGAGCACCTTCCCTTTAACCACTGTTACTGCTTCCAAAACGCTTTATCAATGATTTCCAAATACTTTATTAATGATTTCAACCTAGGGCCTGCAAAAGTCAGCAGACATCCAGTGTCCTGAACTTAGTCATGAAGAAGTATCTTTTTCTAATAATCTACTTCATTCTGCTGTACTCTTCCCCCCACAAAACACCCACATTTTTTAAATAAGATTTAAAAAAAAAAAATCAAGCTCACAACAAAAGGAAAACATTTAACAAAATCCTTATACAACACAGAATGAGAGATTAGAAGACTTCAGAGACTCATTCATTTTCTTTGGCTGGGTTTTCAACACTATGCAACTCTTAAGAAAGATACTTCTACATACCCGGTGCACATCATAATGAAGTCCTCTTATTGCAAAATTTGGATCATAAT
Source organism: Perdix hodgsoniae (assembly GCA_035772895.1). Classification (NCBI taxonomy): domain Eukaryota; kingdom Metazoa; phylum Chordata; class Aves; order Galliformes; family Phasianidae; genus Perdix; species Perdix hodgsoniae. Next base: position 8,349 of record JAPSGF010000038.1, on the reverse strand, counting down.
CATACTTCCTTATTTCTGCAGGATACTAAGAGAAGAGAAAATAAAATTGATTTTAAATTATTTTAAGAAGAAAACCTAAAAACTGTTTCTGCATAATTTGAAAAGCTTATGGTTTATCTGCTTCTTGTTCCTGCTAGCCATTAGAAGTGCTTTTAAATAAGTCGATGAGACTCCCAGGAACATACACACAGCGTGAGACAAGCTATGTGACCAATATTTTAAACCCAAGTCAAGCACAGCACTTGAACATCCACCTTTTAATTAACTGTGATGATTAGTTTTCTGATCAAAGAGATTTTAATAGATGCAACCATGAAAATAAACTAAATTAAAATTTGAACCGCTGAATTACCTTGTACTCTGATTTTTTCCCACAAAATAAGCTTAGAAACACAGAATACCTCAAGCTGGAAGGGACCTATAAGGAACACTGAGTTCAACCCCTCGGTCTATGCAGGACACCCCAAAAATCAGACCATACATCTGAGAGTGTTGTCCAGGTGCTAACTGAACTCTGGCAGGACAAACTGAAGACAGCTCAGTCTATGATTTCAAGATGCTCAATCTCACCCTAACAAAAATTTCTGAAGACATTTGAGATCAGCAATTTCAAACTATGGCACTATTCTTCCCAGGCACAGGATTGGAGTGTACAATAACGTCAGACTTCCTAAAATGTTTGCTGGCTCTTAACACTACAAGACTTTAAGAGTACAGCTACCATTAGTTATGCCTTTTCACTTGCAGGGGACTTCAAAAAAGCAAAGTTGGTAAGAGTGAAGACCCCAAGAATTTCACATAGCATGTGGTACTACCAGACACAGCTGCTGATCAGCATGACATGCCAGGCCCATAGACACTTTGCACCCAGTCAGTGGCTTAATAGAACAGGGCAATTCAAAAAAAGCTCAAAATCACCTTCTCCAAACATTCAACACGCTACATCTTAAAAAAGATACACCTGAACATCGATAGCATTAACACCAGACCTGCATCTGTGGAGCCAGTACCTCTCAGGGGACATCAGAGATCAGATCCCAAAGCAAGGATGGTGATGAACACCATCCAAGTGAGTCACTTTAGAAGAGCATCAAAGTGACCCAACTGTATTACTCCTGGAGGTTGCTTCACTGTAGATACAGACTTGCTTTACCAGAAAAGCATGTACTGATAAAAAAAAAAAAATAAGCAGTACTCATCCATTTTTACTAAGTTTCCTCATCTCTTCCTTATCTACAGCATAGATGGGAAAACAATTATCAGTAGCCTGGAGGGGGCACTTTCACATATACTCACTTTTTTTTTAATGCAGAAGAGTGAGGTTCTGTATTGTGCATTCTTTCCTCAGGTTGTTTATAAAGAGCATAGGTAGAATATACCACCTATCAAAATGGCCCATTTTCAGTTGATTGTGATTTTATCATACTTTAAACATAGAATAAGCATGAAAACGTTACATGTCAGGCAAGTGCCTTAAGCTAGGGGTTATGTACTTTTGTTTTCAAAAGGTTAAATGTTTCAGTCATTCCTTCCAATGCTTGAAAAAACTCATTTCTTTGATTAACCACCTGAAAGGCGATTCTTCATTTCCTTTTCACACACTACAGACCTCAGAGAACTTGATGCACCTCAGGCACACCCTCCTCTTCTCTACACAGCCTCCATACATAATATAGCTGGCTTACAAGCCTGAGGGGAAAAAAAATAAGTTGTGCAGCCTCAACAGAAGCACAAGCTATTTTTAAAGCAGTAAAATCCCAATTTTTCCAGCAAAATTTTAATCCGTGCAGAAGAGCACTTGCTCTTCAACTGCTGCAGATAGGCACCTATGATTAAAGAAAACAGTTCTGCGCTTGGTATGAGCACAATCCTTCTCTTAGTTTCTCAACTGCCATCCCTACTATTGGTTCCAGAGAACACTGATTTCAGAAAAGAATTGAAAACCTAAAGACTGTTTCTGAAGATGTGCAGAACTGGCCAGGAAACAAGAGAAGAGGAAAAAAAACACAGGGGAGGATATGGATTGTGATCAATTAAAGACTATGCTGTACTGCATGTGCCTAAAGTGGCCGCACCAAGAATAAGCAAGGAAACTTGACTTTTTAAAGTTTCTGCCTGCTTGACTTTACTGCTTCAACTTATTCTGACAGAAGGCTGTCTTTTGCAAATGTGCCAGTACACGCAAGCAAAAGACTAAGTCCAACCTGGCACACAAATTAAAGCCTCCTTACAAGCCAAACAAAATAATGATAAAAATAGCACTGTTTGCTTATCCCTTCACCACTATTTTTGGTAGTGGTAATATATATATTATATGGACTAAACAGCAGTCTGAAAAAGGTGGCACAAGACCCATACACTGGGGAATACACACACCCAAGAACAAGAGCTTACATTCCACACTTGCTGCCAACCATGAAATGAGCATTAAATGCAAATTTATTATTTCGAGCACTTGAAAATTCCACATCTCCTACCATGTATTTTGCAATTCTTGAGTAATTACCTTACATTGCCATGGCCAAAATTGGTCAGCTTCCATGTTATCACAATCTCACAATCATAATTGACAATGCTAACATTAGGGAAAAAAAAAAAAAATTGAGAAAATTGTTAAGGAATTGGTATTAACAAAAAGTGCTGTCCCTCAAACTCCAAAAGATTATGTGGATGTGGCTCTGGGCAGCCTGGTCTGGTGGTTGGCGACCTTGCACATAGCAGGGGGGTTGAAACTAGATGATCATTGTGGTCCTTTAACCCAGGCCATTCTACAATTCGATGATTATACATTTCAATAAGCTGTCTCAGAAGGTAACTGGAGCTTCACTCACTACAGCGTGAGAGATTCAGAAACAACAAACAGGAATAACTTTACTATCTGAATCCAATCCAATAATAAAAACTGACTAATGTTTTTACTGTCCCCTTACTGCTACTGTAAAGGCCCTTTCAAGAACCAAGTCACTTTACTACAGCGCATTTATTCATTCCACAGAAATTGCTACCAAAGCATGCCAAAATTTTAGGAGGATCAAATTGTGTATGCTTGTAGTGCCCATGAAGTTTTGTTTGTTCTTGCAGAGATATTTATAGATTACTTATATATAGCTCCTAACCTTTGGACTGAAACATGAATGGATGGTGTTATTCTTCTTTCAAGCTTAGTTTGTATAAAATACACATGCAGTTTTATTAATTTAGCCTGTAGATTTTTTCCTTTTATTTTCCTGCAATTCCTATACTGCAGTTATTTATGCTTCCTCCAGACCACACTTGCTTTAGACCTTTTCCCTCCAATACCTTCAGTTTTCCCTGCAACCTATCTATATCCCCTTCCTTGCTTTCTGACATACAGCAGCATCTCCCATGCCCAACCCACCTCTAAGCTGCCTGGATGTTGACAGGCGACTGATACAAATGCACCACTTGATAGCAGCAGACACACACTCCCTCTTAGGGGACCACTAAGCGGAGCACTTATTTGGGTCTCTTACATCCAAGTTCTGGTTACAGTGCCACTGCACACACTGCCCCTTTAGATAACTGGGCTGAAAGCATAGAAAGGCACACAGCACAATCACAGACCTCATAAGAAGACAGGCTGAAAATATTCCACATGGAAATTCATCACTGCACTCACAGAAGTGCATAAAACAGTGAAAATAACTTCAAAGTTTCTTATATTTTGGGGTGACTCCAATAACTGACAATCAGGTTTAAAAAAAAAAATCTATTGCTACCACCAAATGAAAAATAAAAGTAATAATAAAAAAAAAAAAAAAAGAAAACAAAATGTTCCCTGACTGCTGCCAGATTGTGCTCTGCTCAAAACTGCAGCAGAGAATAAATCAGGACTTCTGTGGTTTGTATGTTAGCTGTTGTATGAAACGTGTTACAAAGGAGCCAGGGCTGAAGCATGAGAAGATGAGTTATACCTCCCTCAACTAGAAATAACCTGTTACACTCTTCAATCATAAAATTATTGTAATCCCAATAATTTTACTTACCCTATGTTCATTAATAAGAAGATCTCGCGCAGCATTGAAGATCAAAGTGTGCAGATGCTTAGAATAAAAGACCAACGTGTAGTCATAATCAAAGCCATAGATTTCAATATCTGACAGGCTCATTTCATTGTTTGAAAAAATAGCATCTGGGTTCAGCATGTTACTCATAATTGAAGGAACTAATTCTGCAAACAGAAGAGAGGGAAAAAAGTTGTAATAGCCTCACAGTTTCGGTAAGAAAACCATTAGCAACTTCTAAATATAGATCAATGAAAACAAAATCTACTAAACTGATTCACAATAATACATCATCTAACCCTCAGCAAAATGATGTTATTGAAAATGCTATTCCTACTTTGTCACTGACTCAACATTTTTATTTGAAGGCTTTCCTCAAACAGATCAAGTGAAACAGAAGATGTGTTTCCGGATCATGCTTAACACAGAACCCCAGAATCAGTACACAATGTTTTTGCTAACTCCATTAATTCATTCTTCTTCAATAATTCCGTTGAAAATTCATGGTGGAGTTTGAAGAGTGGAGGGCTGTTATCACTGTTATTCTGAGAGCTCTGTCTTCTCTCATTATTTGGTCCAGGCTCTGCCCCAAAAGCAGAACTACCACTGTTTAACCAGATGTTGTTAAAATTTTTGCTTGACCATATCAAGGCTGCCACGTTACTCCATTTCTATCCATATGGATGTGTAGGTTGGATGTTAGGAAAAATTTCTTCTTGAGAGAAGTGGTGCTGCAGTGGCACAGGCTGCCCAGGGAGGTGGTGAAACCACCATCCCTGGAGGTGTTCCAGATCCATGTGGATGTGGCACTGAGGGATATGGGCAGTGGGCATGGTGGGGATGGGATGGTGCTTGGATTAGCTAATCTTAAAGGTCTTTTTTAACAACAATGATTCTACATATGCATAGTTTAAGTGTTTGCCACACTTTCTTAAAACGGCTTAATAAGAATAGCAGTGCATGCTTACCTTCCAGCAAGCCAGAAACTGAAAACACTGCTTATTCTCTTTACACATATTTGATGTGTGTAAATTGCTTCAAATTTTAAGGGCACATTTCTCTCAGTGTTTACTCAAAAAGCAAACTGAGAAAGAAGACCCCTTATACCGAGCCTTAACTCTAAAACCAACACCTTTGTACTTTTTCCAAACACCAACTGTGGAGCCTCCTGGTGAGACGACACATTTCAAGCAGATATTTCACAAAAAAAAAAAAAAAAAAAAAAAAAAAAAAAAACCAAAACATTAACCAGCAGCTGCCTGAAAAAATGACATCGTGAACAGCTAGCTATTGGATATTCCAGCTTGCAGACAGAACTTATAGAACTTGGATCAACAAAGTCAGGACAGGTTAGTCATCTTAGCATCCCAATGAAACAAAAATGGCAGATACCTGAAGCCATTTGGCAATTCAGGCAGTATCACAGTATTCTGACTGACTCTAAAAGCACTGGCCTCCCCTGCCACTGACCCACACCCACCCAGCACCTGCCTCTTCCCTTAATGCTGACCTACACTCTGACCTCAGTTCTAAAGTATTACAGGGTGTGGGTTGGAGAACAGAGATAACTTCACAAGCAGGAAAGGGAAAAAAAAAAAAAAAGAAAGACTCAAAATAAAAAGCAATCTCTCTCCTCTTCTTTTCCCTCATCCCACTGTCCCAAGCCTACAGTATCTTTCAGACATCTGCAGCACTGGTCTTATTTCTCTGCTGCAACACTGCCCATTTTATTTGCACCCAGACCAAAGACATCACCAGAGCTCATGGCTCAGGATTCTCAGGTTGTCTTATGTTACAAATTTTGTTTGTTTCCCTTCTGCAAAAGGAAAAATGTGCAAGATGATGGCAATATTCAGATAAGCACTGGTTTCCTGCTTGACAGCACTGAAACAACATAGCTCTCAGTAATATCCAAGCAGCTCCGTCACACTAAGCATCTGAACAAAGATGGGAGCAAACCATACTTCAGGGGATCATAGAATGGTTCGAGTAGGAAGGAACCTTAAAGACCACTGAGTTCCAACCCCTGCCATGAGCAGGGCTGCTCCCCAGCAGCTCAGGCTGCCTAGGGCCCCATCCAACCTGGCCTTGAGTGCCTGCAGGGATAGGGCACCCACAGCTCTCCCATGCAGCACCTTGCCACCCAATTCTGCCTTTGTATGGTAACTTCTGCAGCTTGTCAGACAGCAATCAAGCCGTGAGTCCTAGAGCAGGGCACTCCAAAGGACCCAAAGCAGCAGTCCCTCAGCTCCAAGAAGAAAGTATTCACTCTGCACAACACCATGGGCCACCTCTGGGACAACCCTGACAAACCTCCAGTACTTTCAGATCTAGCCGCACCTATGACAACCGGTTTTGCCTCTGTATGACGACTTCTGCAGCCTGCCAGACAGCAACCAAGCAGTGAGTCCTAGGGCAGGACACCAACACACGGGCACAGAATTCCCTGGATTTCCGCAGAACTGAGGCATTTGCACAGCCCTAACTTTCTGCCCAGCAGGGCAGGGCTTCCTTACTCTCATTCTCGCACTCCAAACAACCGCCTGGCGTCACTGACAGACACAGCATCAGCACGTTACTTCACGGTGCTTTGAATGGAGCTGCAGGCAAGACGAAGAAAACTCAGTAAAACTTCTCAGCGTCACAACTTCTCCGTGAGACAAACCCACCGCAGCAGGCACCTCACGCTGCCGGACTCCCATCCTGCTTTCCGGCACACAACACCCCGGCCAGCAGCAGCCCTACTCGGAGGGCACACCGCGGCACGACAGACGCCGGCTCACCATCGGCCAAGGCGCCGGCTTTCGGTCGCTTCTGCTCGGAACACCCCCCGCCCCGCGCCCCGCTCACCCTTGGTAACTCGCTTGGCTTCCTTGTAGCGCGACCACAAGTAGCTCCTCATGTCAGCGGGCGGCTGCCGCCGCTCCCGCTGCGGGGCTACGGTGCAGTACGGAGCGGCGGCGGCGACAGCGGGCAGGCCCCGACCCAGCGGTCCGCAGCCCGCCCGCCCCACCGCCAGCGCAGACCGCGCCATCACAGCCATGATCCGCAAGCGGCGCGCCGCCACCGCCGCCGGCTGAAGTCACTTCCTCGGGCTCCGCCCCGGGGCCGTGCCGAAGCGGGAGGCAGGAGGCAGGAGGCGGGAGGCAGGAGGCGGGAGGCGGGAGGCGGGCGGTGGGCCCGACCCGGCGGCAGGTAGTGCCAGCCGCCCCCCACACGGGGCGGGAGGCGCTGCCGCGGCTCTGTGCAACTGCAGCCGTTCTGTCAGCGGTGCTAAAGTGGGAACGCGTCATGCGAATAACGCCATAGAAACCCACAGAGCTGCTCGGAGGCTCCCACTCACAGCCGTACGCGCTGGAAACTCTAATCATGCGTGTTAACACATGTGAAGGAAAAAATACATAAGGCATAGAAGGCAGGCAGACTCCCAGAGGTCCACTAGCTCTCCTCAGGGACTTGATCAGCCGAGGGGCTGACATCCAATTGGGCACGCAAGAGGGAAGGGATAATATCGAGAGACCTGGACAGGGTTGAAAGGTGGGCCCAAGCCAACCGGAAACACCAAGGGCTAGGCCCTGCACCTATTTCAGTGAAATCCTAAGCACGGATAAAGGCGCAGTGGAGAATGGCTGGAGAGCAGCCCTGAGGACAAGCTATTGGGAGTGTCATTTGATGAGTCAACATGAGCCAGCAATATGTGCTTGCAGCCCCAAAGGCCAATCTTTGAGCAGCCTGCTCTAGAGGGAGCAGTCCCTACCTATCGCTGGGGGTTTAGACCTATGTTATCCTAAAGGTCCCTTCCAAGCCTAACCGTTCAGAAAGGCCTAGCTGGCGGGGGCATTTGGAGGCACAGCGATGGGCATTAATGCACAGCTGCTGCTCCTGGGATGCCATCATTTGTTCCCCATCCTCAGTAGTTACATGGCAGGTAGATATACCAAGTCAGCAGGGCCAGTTGAAGGCACAGCGCAGGGTATCAATGTGCAGCTGCTGCTCGTGGGATGCCCTCTTTTGGTCCCCAGCCATGTTGTTACACGGCAGGAGGATACGCCAAGCCAGGAGGGCTAGTTGAAGGTACAGTGCTGGATATCCATGTGCAGCTACTGCTCTTGGGATGCTCTTTTCGGTCCCCATCCTGCGTTGTTACATGGCAGGTGGATAGATAAAGTCTACAGGGCCAGTTGGAGGTACGGTGGTGCGTATCGATGTGCAGCTGCGGCTCATGGGCTGCCCTAATTGGTTCCCTTCCACCGTTGTTACATGGCAGGTGGATAGGTCAAGCCAGCAAGACTAGTTGAAGGCACAGTGCTGTGTATCAGTGTGC
>JAPSGF010000037.1:7417802-7541705 GCA_035772895.1 Perdix hodgsoniae | reverse complement strand
CAGCCTGCTCCTGTGCATTCAAGATTTTGTTCCAGAAGAATATCTAGCCTTCCTGGACTCCTCTGTCCTTTAGAACTAACTCCAGAGGGAGTCTGTCCGCCGGGTCCCTGAAATAAACCAAAATATACCCTTTGAAAATCTAAAGATCGTATCTGCCAAAGTCATCCCAGTCTCATGATGGGACTTCCCAAAAACAAAATAATATTTCATCACACAGGGCAGTTCTGAGAAGCCTTCAGCCACGGCTCTACCACAACTTCCACAGAAAGGCCTCGCAAAGCCCACCCACATCAAGCTTCCTCTGAAAACTCTTTGTGGAGTGACCAGGGCTGCTTCTACATTGCATGGCGCACTGCTGTCTTCTGGGTCCTGACCGTCCTACAGCACAACACAAAACCCTCTCTGGTGTTCACCGGAGGAGCAATTCATGAAAATCATAGTGTGATGATACGCAAATCTTTGGCATCTCCCAGCACAGGAATCTGGGTAATGACAGCAGGAAGCAGCAGCCACAGCCTTTCAGCAGCTCCGACAAGCAGGGCTGGCACTTTGCTAAGCTTTCTGTAAAATCTAACGAGGCTTGTAACTGGCACTGTACCTGTCGGTACAAAAAGTAACCGTTCTTTTGCTAGAATGAAAAGAAGATAGAATCAGTGGAAAAAGTGTACAAACCACTCTTACTCTATAAGGTGATGTCTGCTGAAGTCAGCATGAGCCCTTTGTTTCAGGCTTTACTGGGAAAGGCCTCCTGATCTCAGATGTGGGTTCTCTACCCTTTCCTGCCACGTCACATGTTGCTTTTGCATGTGAGTTAGACCCTGTTAGACCACACACCACCTTTAAAAACATTTTAAAATTTCTTTGAAAATTGCAGTGGTCCACTGCACTTCTACATTGCTGTCTCTTTCCTAAAATGTGACCGAAGGGGCCAAAGTAGCAGGAGAGGAGACAGATGGGAGGGGCAGGGCTGGGGGAAGAATATGTGGGTGCACACAGGAAATTTGGGCTGGCTCTGATCCCACCATCTGCAGGTCCAGCCAGAGCTGGCTTCATGGCCTCTGATGGCTCTCAGTTCATCCAGACCCTTCTATTCATGGAGTTCTCTGTACAGGAGAGACATGGACCTGTTGGAGCACATCCAGAGGATGGTCACAAAAATGATCCAAGGGATAGAACACCTCTCCTATGAGGACAGACTGAGAGAGCTGAGGCTGTGCAGCCTGGAGAGGAGAAGGCTGTGAGGTGACCTGATAGTGGCCTGCCAGTATCTAAAGGGGAGATACGGGAAAGAAGGGAGCAGACTCTTTAGCAGGGTCTGTGGTGATAAAACAAGGGGAAATGGTTTCAAGCTTAAAGGGGGAGAGATTTAGGTTGCATATAAAGAAAAAGTCATACAGTAAGGGTGGTGAGCCACAGGAACAGGTTGCCCAGAGATATGGTGGATGCCCTGACTTTGGAGATTCTCAAGACAAGGTCCTTGTGCAACCTGATGGATGCCCCTATTAGTGCAGGGGAGTTGGATTAGGTGATCTTTAAAGGTCCCTTCCAACACTAAGGATTCTATGATTCTATGATTTATAGCCACTCATTCTGACATCTGCATTCACTGAGACATCCACCGCATTCAGGATCCGTTAGTTTTGCAGGGCACTGCACCTGTTTGTGCACACCACGCGTTGCTTGGAACCAACCCTACCTAAATACCTGTGTCCCCAGCAGGTGCACAAGGTGAGGTGCATAAACATTGCTATTTCAAACAACAGGTTAATCGTACTAACATTTGAACATCCAAATGAGAGACAAGCTGAACCCTTCAGTGTTCGTGCTCAGTGTTGGTGTGGCTGGAGGGTCAAAGCTGGGTTACGGCACAGAACAGCCTGTGAGTGTGTTATCTGCTGCTGTTGGTTCCTGTGTGGCTCTGAGGATGGAGAAAGGGGAAGCAGACTCAGCAGCCAGGTTCACTCATGACATGGGGCTGATGCAATTAACAATGCTGTTTCACAGGCTTCCCATGCTAAAAATAGCACCGATGTGTTCTGCTCCCAAACCCGTAGCTTCATTTTGGTCAACATCTATTGTTGCAATGTCTCCTCTTCCCATTAGAAAATCAGAGAAAGAAAGACGCTGGGTGGAGTTTGAATGCGGCAGGGCAAGGCAGTGTCCTGCTGCATGTGGGGAAGGGATGCTGGTACCTCCCTCACCTTCCCCCAGGCCCTATCCTGCTGCCATGTGCCAGGCCTTGCACATCTGAGCTAGCAGAGCTGCACCAGAAGCATGGGTGAGCACCCTGGGGAGGGCTCTGTTTGGCTGCGGATCAACTTCAAGTTAGACACCAGGCAGAGCTTATGGAGGAAGGAAAAAGTGATTGTTCAGTACAGAAGCAAGTCTTAGAGCTCAGGAAGTGTAAAGATCAAATAGCTCCCAGCAATAACTCAAGGTGATAGGTATTTAAACAGTTAGGAAACATTCTCTCCTTAAACAAAAAAGCTGCTTACACATATGAATCACAAGCAGAACAATGCTGCTGTTGAAACAAACAACAAAAGTGACATTGAAATGATGTCATTTAGGAATCAAAGAGCTGGGTGTACTAATAGGTGGGCAACTGCTTATAGGATCTGCAAAGAGGGAGAATGGGAAGCCTCAGGAGAAGTATTTAAGCCAAGCTCTATAACAGCAATACAGTAACAAGGTGTAAATCTCAGAGGCTGATTTGCAATGCACAGACAATGCACAAATACTCCAGAAGCTGCTCTTTGAGCTGGAAGCAGGTCTTAAGATCTTAGAAGCAGAAAGTTGGAAGGGTTTGCCCAAGACAGCAACTCAAGGTACCAATGGCAGGACCTCTGAGCTTGCTGAGCCCCTCACCTGAGCAGGTGGACTTGTAATGGATGGCTATCATGGAGCCCCTGGCCAAGAGGTGCCTGCACCACAGGGCAGATGTGAATTCCGGGGGTCAAAGGGTCACCGTGCCAGCTTTTCTCAGAATTACTGGTTGACAAGAACTGTGGAAGAGAAAAGTGTTACTGTGATTCAGACTGAAACACACTTACGAAAAACACAAAACTGTCTGCAAACCTTAGCCTTCAGCACTCCCACAGCTGGGTGAATGGGACCAGGAGTCCACCAAGGCTGCTCCGTCCTAGGGCTCAGCACAGTGAGCAGCAGGCAGCAGAGAGAGGATCTCAGGGACCCTCCAGGACATGCTCTCTTCGGGCAGCGCGCACAGCCTGTTGGGCGAGAAAGGTTGATGGAAGCCAGCGAGGCATTGGGCACTGGAAGTGAATTGAAGGAAAAACCCGAAGTCATTCCGTCGCCAGAGGAACGTCTGCAGGACCACATGGCATATGAATGTTTCACCTCACCACAGGGCCACTACATGGGCTCCTCAGTCAACAGGGGGTGGTGTGAGCCATAGCAGCGGCAGCAGCAGAGGAAGCTCTGCCCCGGGGAAATGCATTGAAGAGGGGTGGAGATGCTTCCTCCACCAGCGTTGTTGCTGCCACAGCCACCTTCAAGTGGTCAACACAGAACACCTCACTGGTCACATGCTGGGAGGGCTCAGCACACTGCAGTCTGCACCACAACCAGACTGGAGGAACATTCGACCTCTCGAAGGACAACGAGCGAGCAGGTAATCCATCCTGGTTCTTTGTTGGCACGGTTACTGGAGCTCTGTGAGGCGTTGCCTTTCTCCATCCATGGTGGGACACCCAAATGGTGGTGAAAAACTGGGAGAGGGATGGAGTCTGTGTATTTTCAAATCTCATTTTGATACTAGCCACAGCAGACATGCTGTAGATGCTAAAGGGTAGCCTCTGCCTTTGCTAAATCTCCCCATTGTCTATTACAGTTTACCCATTTCCCTTATTTCTTCTCGTCTCAAAATGTTCCTTGTGTCCAAAACACAGAGCTGCTGCAGGTACCTGCAGTGCGTGTTCCCTCACAGCAGGATTGCTTGGCAGAATGATTTTCAGAGCTGGTTGAGAGCTGCGGCTCCCACAGAGGCTGCAGCACTGCCCTAGAGATGGCTTAGCCAGAATGCTTTGAAGCCCAGAGAATCTGCACACACACAGCCATGTTTCCCTCACAGGGAAACTCCACAGACATCTCAGGCCTCCCAGGGTTTTTGTGGCCACGTCTCACAGGGCAGCACAGAATATGAACCTGCATTAACTCTTCCAAAGCAGGAAGGCAAGAAGCATCATGGCCCTTTGGGTGAAAAAACACCCACCAGATCATGTTCAGCTCACCATTGTATTTCACATGGTGGCTGATCGCATCGCTTGCCATGCCTTTTTTTCTTGCACTTTGGCAGATTGCTCTGTTACTTCAGAGATTAAGACCAACTTTCACAATCCTTGAAAGACAGCGTGCAGCCCACAGACCTATCTCTGATTCTTGCCACAGACTACAAAGTGTTATGACTAAATATAGGACTCAATGGCAGCTAAAATAATGAGAGAGAGATGAATAATGGCTCTTTTCACTAAAAAGAAGGTCAGCACAGCATGGAAGGAGAGGACAGCTGTCTTTGCAGCCCATCTCCCAGACCATTCTGCGCAGTGAGGATGCTGGCTGGCTTCTTGTGAGCACCACTATGACAGGAGGGATGAGACCCAAGTTTAGGCATCCCCTTCCTATTGCCAAATGAGCTGTAACAGTTCACATAACTTCCAGCTGCAGGACACCTGCTTCTGGTTCATCTGAATCTGGCCGAAAACAGAAGCATAATCATTTTCCAGCCTTGCCCTGTGCTAGCCATTCGCCTTGTGTGGAATGCACTGAGAGCTGCTTTTTGCTCCTCCACAACTGATCAGGCTCATGTCCCATCTTATCTCTTCCCACCAGGTGCTCTGTAGACAGTTCTGCTTTACAGTATCATCTGCTCCGTCTCATTTTCACTGCTGGTAAATCTCTGAGGCCCACGAAGTACTATCTGAATTAATCACCGATTCAGTCATAGTCTAGCTTCTAAAAAATATAATCTGCTTTTCCAGGAACTGCGCCTCTTAATATCTCCAAAATGAACCAGAGCAGCTGCAATATCACAGCTGATGAAAACTTTCCACTTGTCCAGCTGTGCGTTTACATCCCAGTATTGCTGCTGGGCGTTTTGCTGAATGTACTGGCGCTATGGGTGTTCTGCTGCAAGCTCAGCAAGTGGACAGAAACCAGAGTATACATGGTCAACCTGGCTGTGGCTGACTGCTTGCTGCTCTTTACTTTACCTTTTAAAACATTATCCCAGTTCCAACAGATGAAGGCAGACAGATGGTGCTTGATTCTGGAAGGTGGCTATTTCATAAACCGTTTAATGAGCATCGGTATCATCACTGTTGTAGCAGCCGACCGGTACATGGCTATCAAGTATCCCTTGAAAGCCAAAGCACTGCGGTCACCACTGCAGGCAGCTTTTACATCTGGATTTCTTTGGATAGTTATCATCTGTGTGATTTCCCTCATTAAAACGGTGGAAAACCGAGAGCATGATGAATTTTGCTTTGAGAAATCTTCTGTCAAGCCCTCCATCATCACGCTGTGTGCTATTATCGGAGGGTTCTTCATACCACTGATCGTTGTGATTTACTGCTCCACACAAGTCGTTGCAGAGCTCATGAGAAAGAAAAACGAAAACTGCCATGAGGAAAGGTTAATCAGGAAGGCTGTCTACATCGTGACAGCAAACATGGCTGTGTTCATCGTATGCTTTTTGCCTGTTTACACTGGGCATCTCCTGCGCTTTCTAATGGACTCCTTCAGCTCCAGTTGCCCTGCGATACAGAAGGTTAACAACTTTGTTCACCTTGCCTCAGTCCTTGCCAACACGAACTGCTGCCTGGATGCTATTTGTTACTACTTTGTAAACAAGGAATTTCAGGAAGCGTCTCCCAAACTCGCCAGGTCCAAATCTGACTCAGGAGAAGCAGCTGAAGTTCAGCTCCCAATAATAACACATCAGTGCCAAATGTAGAGAGCTCTCTTTTTGTGTGAGAGTGATGGAGGGACTTTCTGCTGATGAGAAAGATTCAGACATGAAAATCAGCCCTCATTCAGACAACCACAGCAGTCCAGATGCTCATGCAACAATCTAGATCATCACTGACAATTCCCTGCCTTATCCAAATCAGAGTAAGAATCATAGAATCATTTCCCCATAAACCCCAGCAAGTGCAGTCAGTGGGGAAAGCTTTTACTGTCCATCCCCCTACTTTGGGGCAGTTTTGACATAGCCGTGGCTGTGACAACTAAACAGGAATTATTTGAAATATCAAAAAAGGAAAAAAAAATCTCAAAACAAAACTGTTGCAGAAAAAGTAAAGTGGATGGTTTTATGTCACAAATGTCTTTTCTTAGTAATAAACACCCAGTCCCAGAAGCAGATGCTTTAGTCAAGTTTACAGCATTGTTTGGACTGTGTGGCAGCGATAAAATGGTGATCAGTAGAAATACAGGGTCAGAAGGAACTGCAATTTTTTGTATAGGGGAAAAAGCTTCACACTGAATGCATCTGAGTCAAACTGCATTAAAAATACTATCCAAAGAGCTTGGGGTGGGTGGGAATGACAACTCTGTAAATGGAGTCAGTTCAACATTATAGTGTAAATAATTATCTAAAGAAAGTAGCAACAAATTCTTCCAAAGTATCCAATCTAAATAAATTTGTATTACTGGCAATGAGGTCTTCCTCTTAATGATCTAAATGGAAACATCAGAGGATCCGGTGGTGATGGGACCCACTTTGCTCTCTGTCCCTAATGGGGACAGCTCATTGCCTCTGCTGCCTACACAACGGGCAGGGAGCAGCAGAGGCTGGGATCTTCAAAGGCAGAGCACTGCAGGAACCCCATGATGCACTTACAAACAGCAAGGGAGGCAAAACAACTAACCAGCCCCCCCGTAACGATGCTCAAATAGCAGCACGTGCTCTGAGGTGGGATGTGCATACCAGCTGCACACCTCCACCCATACCTCCTGAGCCTGGACTGGGCTTCCAGCTGCCTGTAGGCTGAGCCCTGCTGCTGCCTTCCAGCCCCAGACCCAGCTCAGCTTTGACTCCTCCTGCTCAAGAAAAATGGAGAGAGGTCTCTCTCATGGAGAGATTCTGCTGCAGGCAACCACTGGGCACAGTGCTCTGTTCTCCTGGGCAGGATGGGAGCAAAGGCTGGGCAGACTCTGGGTGCTGTAGCTTCTCACTGCATTTGATTCAGGCAGCAATGGGGAAAGCTGCTCGGTCATCATGAAAATCTGCAAGCAACATCCAGCCTTTGTTCACAGCACGGTGAAGAGTGGGATGACAAGAGGTTCTGATGACAAACTACACCTTTGAAGGAGGCTGGTTTCTCCCTGCTTCTGCTCCCTCCTTTTCTCAGCAAACATCAAAGCACTGTGTGCACAGATAGGTATCTCCTCCCTCCCCCAGCCCAAGGTGCAGTGAGGCCCTAGCCCTGTGTGCTGACGGGTCTCCTGCACTGCTGCATTGACATACACACAAATACTTTTGTGAGTTTAGTTTGATGGGCTCCTCCCTAATAAAAATTAACTAATCTTCAAGATTCACTCCTCTGTGTGGGATTTGTGTGCTGAGGGAGCGGGTTTGGAAGAATAGCAGATTGCCAGTGTTTTCTCTGAACCTGCAGCCTCACCGACAGGACTGTGAGCTGTTCAGAGGTGAAAGCACTGCACAAGCCAAACAGTTATTTTAGATGCAGCAGGAAAAAAAATACTGCTCCTCCACTAACCGCTAATTAAATGGGTGGGGGAGACACAAAGCTGACTACAAAGTATTTTGTAGCAGATTCTGCTCAGCTGTGTCACTCTAAGTAACACCCCTTCCTCCAGCAGCTGCTTGCACAAAATACGCACCATGAAGACTTGGCCAGGTGGCCAAAGTTTCTAACCACACGAACCTCACATCAAGGCGTGAGGTGCATGCAGTGGAAAGGCCTCAGATGCTCACTGGGGCTGCGGATGGGACAGTCAGGCTGTGCTGGACTGGGGTGGTGCTGTCCCTTTGAAACTGGCCCCAAATCTCTGTTCTGAACTGTTTGACAGGGGCTATCCAGGGGGAGTGGTGGGCAGTCAGGGATGTGGTTGTGCTGGGGCTGAGATATGTGGCACATGCACCAAGTGCATGATGGAGAAACTCACTCCATCTCCCCAGTCAGAACACTGGATTGTGCTGTTTAGCTTGCTTGCCTTTTCCATCTAGGGCTTTTGAGCTTCCTTCCAAACCTGTAACCATCTCACATGCAGAAGGTTTAAGGGATGTATCAAGCAGTGAGGAAGCAGCAGCAATTTACTATTTTCCAGCACCTCTGATGAGCTCAGTAACCACCAGAAGATGAGGGGGAGACAACTGCTTGTTGACAAGATACCAATTCATCCACCGTGGCCTGAAGGAAAGAAATTCTGTACTCAGAAAGCGGTGACACACTGGCACAAGCTGCCCAAAGAAGCAGTGCCCCAGCCCTGGAGGCTTTGGCTGGATGGGGCCCTGGGCAGATTGATCTGGTGGAGGGCAACCAGCCCAGCGCAGGGGGGTGGAAATGAGTGGGCAGTAAGTTCCTTCCAACCCAAATCATTCTATGATTGTATGAGGGCAGCCAGCTCACACTCCATAAAGGCACTGAATGGGCAGGTTACCAAAATCAAATCACCTGACAGCACATGCAGAGCTGCTGCAGCACAGGAGAGGTGGCTGCACAAGCTGGTACACAGGTACACCATTGGATAACATTCAAAATAACCTCCAGCTTTCATGCTGTCACCCAATGAGGTCTGGTGATGTCTCACACCAATTTTCCTGCCTGGGGCTTTCCATTGTTGTCACACTTTAACTGAACCCTGCTGCCAAGCACAGTTGGGGCAGCTGACTGAAAAATGAGAGTTCAACTGAATGTCAGGTGTAGGGGGAAAGTGCGAAAGCTCTCACCAAGAGATTGTGACACAGTTCAGAGATGCCTTCATCAAAGACAGAAAGAGGGCACTGCTGGGGAAGTGAAAATCAGGGTGGCTCACAGTTGTTAGCCCGACTCAGAAGCATTCCTGTGTGCCTCAGTTTCTGAATGAGGGCTCAGAACCATTACTGAGTCACTGTGATGGGAGCAGCTGTCCCACATGGGCAGCTCACACACCAGCCGGGAATAGCATCTGACACCATGTGCTCCTTGCTTGAAGGCACTAACAGGCTGCAGCATCTGCAGCCATATCTGACTGAAATACATGTTCTGTCAGCAGCTTTACCAGCTTCAAAGCTCTCATGTCCCTTTTGTCTGGCAAGTTTTTCTACCAGTGTAGCCCTCCTGGCCCTCAGTTTTCAAGCCAGATAGAAATTTGTTTTAGGTTAGGTTGAAGCTGGCACATCTGTAACTTCTCTGGTGGGCGGATGGTGGATGTAGTCCCTTTAGGAAGAGCAGAGGACACTTTTGGTTGGCAGAGCAGCACAGGGTGACCCAAGATCAGTAAACCCAAGGCCGATTTTTCTCCAGTGGTGTATTTCAACACTTCCCTCTTCCTCATAGACACACAACCCCCTGTTATCTCACTCTAGCTTCCCTTGAAACATTTCCCTATTCAGCTGTCACTTTGTTTTCATTTATTTTTATTTTTTATTTTTCATTTTTGGCAAAACTGATAGAAAGAGGAATTGCTGCTCTGTTTTCAGACAGGGCTGTGTGAAATAAAGATGCTAAATAACATTTGTCACTTTTGTGCTTAGCCAAGTTCCTTCCATTTTCAGCTCCCACATCGTACATCACCCAGTAATACAGAAGGAGAAACCACAAGAGCTTCTTCTCATGCACCTGAAACTGTGCTGGGGAGTTGATAGGAAGCAAAATAAACAAACAAAAAAGCAAACACAACAAATGCAAGAAAAAAGAATTCTGGAAGCAGTACCCTACTTCTATCCGTCTTTAGCACTGCCTCTCACATTCTTTTTCTTTCCTTTTCAGAGAACTATCCTGAATCTAAAACCAAGATGTGGTGGTCACCTTATGTTTATTAAGAAAAGGAACACCAAAGTCAGATATTCCCATAAGACTGGCTGCCTGTGAACCTATACCCTCACTATTTGGAGGTGTGAGCACACTGACAAACCGAATCATCACCGTGGATTTTTGTCAGGACAGATGTTAAAATCACAGCACGTGACCATCTTCTTTTAAGCTGTGATCTTGTGAAGGATTGATCTGTGCCTGTTCCTTTCCACAGCACCTCTCACTGACGGCCACCAGCCGCCCTGCAGTCACTGCGGATTGTGGAATGAAGGGCAAGCAGCAGGGCTGACAGATATACTTTGGGGGGAATGCATGCAAGTGAAAACCACACACTTTCTCTTATCAGGAAGATGAATTCACAGGTCTAGCAGCTGCTGCTCTTACCTGTGAAATTCAGCCTGTATTTGCCCTCTTGCTATTGAACAAGTTTATAACCTGTGCTGATACAGGCAGCAGGGAGCCTTGGTGTCATGAAAATCCAGCGCTTTTCTCTAAAAGCAGCATTCGTGCTATTTCTGGAGTAACCTCACCCACCCTTCCAATGTCAGCAAAGGCCAGTAACCTCCATCAGACACTAAGACAGGGCCAGTGTGGTTTCACAGGACCTCTAATCGCCTTATGCTTAAGCAGGTACCAGGACAGTGCAACAGTAATTCCAGGTCTGCTCCTCCAACCTGCCCATCTTCAACAACAAGCACAGCAGGAGAAGTCCCAACTCCAGTGATCAGGTCATCCTCTCTGCCCTGGTTTAGTGCCGAGTTCCACAGTCAACATGGCACCAATGTGAGTATGGGAGTAGAGCCAATCTTCCAGCTTGCTTATCCGCCCCTTTGCTTCTCCACCTCGAGCCAGAGCAGCCCTATGTCTGACCAGCAAAGCTCAGGCTATTAATTTATTTCACTCAGTAAACAACCAGTTCAAGACCAACAAATGTGAGATGTTGGTTACTTCAGCAACATCTGCAGACCACAAAGCTGTCACACAAAAATAAGAAGAAAAAAAAAAAAGAAGGAAAAATATTTCAGAAATATTTCAAGGTTCATTTTATAACGTTAGCCAGAGAAAAACTCCCCATTAATCATCCTCTATTATTTGTAATAATGTTGATTTGAGAGAAAATGTTGTGAAAGCAACTCTCAGTCCCCAGTGAAAAGTAAATAGCACGTTAGTGTAGACAGAAAACTGTCTTCTGCTTTCTTCCCTAAACTGGTGACAAAACAGAAAGCAAGCAAGCATCTGGGAGAAATGGCAGAGGCTGTGGTCTGGATGACGGGAAGGACAAAAACTTTTATGTAAGTTCAGTTCCTGATGCATAAGGTTTGAAAAAGTAGAGACATTAGGAATCCCCCATGAGTAATAATTCTGAACAGAAGGCACTGTTAGTTTAGCAGATGCCTTATTTTGTATAAACTGCTTTATTTTCCTGAACTCCTGATTCAGAGATGTTCTGCATAGACCAGAAGATTCAGTCAGCGTTCTCCAGTTGGGATTTCCAGGCTTAGGACAGTATTTGCTTTGCTTTTGTTGGGTTTGGTGGAGTTTTTTTGGTAGGTTGGTTGAACGGTTCGGTTTGCAATGCAGCGATTTGTCTCTAAGTTACTTTTACCAGTATTTGAAGAAGCTGTGTTCCTACACTTCTCGCTGATTGGGTCTTTTAAGAACATCTGCTTCAGTCACTGGAAGGCAGAGGCTTTTCCTTTGGCTCAGACAGAAGTTCGTCATACTTTATTAGCGATTTCAGGCTGGTGGGAAATGTGACTCCAGCACGTCCTCTGCTGGCCCAGTCCCAGCTGCAGTGCCACCTACACAAACACGGGCATAATGAGCAGAGTCTGAGCCCAGGAAAGGACAGATGCAGGGCCTTGCCACCAAACTGTAAAGCTGAAAAGAAGGCCACCCTTGCTGTGATGGACTGCAAGCCTACAGAAGCCTTCCCAGGTTACTGGGGTCTGTGCTTTAGGTCTCACTTTGCATATAACAGCCCATCAGGAGCTATTTTTGCCTTCAGTAAGCAAATGGAATCAGTTTTCACATAGAATTATCTTCTAGAACTAGAAATCCAAACAGATTATTGACTTCTATTTTTCAGAGCACAATCAGTACTCATGTCCCCATCTGTGCCAGAGCAAAGGAGGCCAACTGCAGCCAGCTCTCACCAGGTACATCCTGCTGAGCTGCAGGCTGCTCTGAATGGGAAACACCTGCACCCACATACACCTGTCAAAAGCTAGGGAGAGCTATGAAATCTAAAAGGCCCAAGTGAGTTATGCTATGGGGCTGTGTAGAAGGTAGCAAACCGCTAGAGGGAAGCCTGACCTCTGCCAGTAGCAAATTCTGGCACGCCTCTTGAAATCCATCCTGACAAAGCTCTCAAAACTGTTGTTGTATATATCAGAGGAGTACATCTTCATGTCGTTGTCCCATAATTATCAGTTCTAATGTTAATTTCTCTGTATTTGTAGTCACAGAAAGTTGGCTTTTGACTACATGCTATCTCATGAGCTGCAGCCAGCGCCTATCAGAATTAATTTGATTTTAATCAAACACCTTCTCTGCTATTCCTGATCTGATGAATCTCCTACAACAAGCACAGAAAAGAGGACAAACATTTCTTTTTGCAGTCCATCACGATAGTGAAGAAATGCATTAAGAGTTGGAGAGAGCCAAGAAGAACAGAGAACACTGAAGGTGAGTGGTCCTGTTTCATTGTGATTTTACTAGCTCTGGCTGTATCATGTTTGTTGTAACTATTGCTTTATACACCAGGGTTTGGAGAAGAGCTAAACAAGCTCTGCTGAAGGAAGTCCCCCACATGTACAACACTGTCTAAATATTCATCTTACATAATTGGGCATATTAAAATGAAGAAAAAAAGTGTCATTGGCTTATAGGCACGGAGGTAAGAGGTGACCACACCACCTTCCTTGTGGCTATTTACTAGATTATGATCCACAGAAGAGTGACTTGGTCACTCTTTATTAGCAGCAAGCCTGAGATCTGCATCTGTCTGCTGCAGCTGCATGGTATTTCTACCCTCATCTTTTACAGCACCAGTACTTTTGGCAATAGAATAGTATACATTCAGAATTTTAAAACATCAGTCAAATGATGTCAAATGATCTCTCCTTCTTGGAGAAAAAGCTTCATGAAGATATTACCTCGTTTTTCACCAGGCAGAATTAGCAGTGCAAGTTAGAACTAATACCCTTTAAACAACTCTTTAGGACCTAACACAAAAATAAGATCCATGCTCCTTTACCTCAGTTTCCTGAGAGTAGCCCAGAAAGGTCTTCTTCAGTAGCACATACTCTTATCGACAAATGACACATGGCAAAGATGCATCTGAAGAAAAATAGCATTAATTCCTCATCACATCCTTTTTTTCCTTTCCTTCTCTGTATCTGTCTGCTTTTTGGCTGCTTTTTATAAAGTGTAACGGTGTGTATGGGGAGGGTGACTGCTGACAGCCAAGGCTGAGATGAGGAAGCAAATCCATTCAAAATTAGGCACAGCATAATGAAATCCAATGATATGTCACTGGTTAAAGGGCTACTGACAACTTGCAGAAAATAAAGAGGACTCATACTAAGGTTAGAGTTAAGGTCACTGGGATCACACTGATTGGTACTCAAGGAGCCTAATCAGCTAGGGTCTTCTTTACATCCTCAGTGCTAACACACATGCAGCTGTCACGTTATCCAGGGCAATACCTTTAATTCAGCCTAATCTTTTGCATGTGAAAACACAGACTTGCAAAAAAGGCGAGAAAAGGCCATCTAAAGAAGGGCGACCTGAAGCATTCCCATATTACAACAAGCGGAAATGTGTCTAACTTTCTTTTATTAACACTTCACAGCAAGGGGTATTTCTGGTGCTCAGCTATTTTCAGCTACAAGAGTTTCTTTTAGTTTCCGAGCAGAGCATTTCCAGCTGCAGTATAAAGCCCTTATTTCTTTTTCCATCTGCAGTGGGGATATAGCAAACCACCTACTTCCTTTGTCTTAATAGCTACTATGGATGTGTTTGAAGACCTATTTATGCTTTCCACACTTCAGCATTTGTGCTCTGTGCTCAGACACTTCTGCATTCCAGAAGTAACTCACTGTCTTTGTTCCTGTTTTATTCTCTTGAATTGGGCTGTTCTGTATTTTTTCTCTATGTACTTTTTATTCATGGCATGCAATGGCAAGGTATGCAAGACTGAACACTGCTCCCCAGAACCTTGAACAATTGCTTATTCTATAGCTATATTGATTTTTTTTTTCCTACATAACCTTCCATTTCATATCTAGTCATGCTCCGACTCCAAGCTGCTCTAAGACCTATGAGATCCTACATGTAAAACTATGCATACAACTTAATGACACATTGCATTCTTCCTTTCCCAAACCATTCATCCAACTTGTCGGTACCATCTGAAATACCTAGGAGGCTGCAAACAGAGAAAGTAGTTTTCATAGCATGTGACAACATAAAGCAATATCATTATAAGGCAATATGTTCATTCATTCATAAACTACATCCATTTGTTCTGCAGTGTTATGAATTATTCTAGCTCCTATGAGCATAAAGGTTACATAAAAATCTGGAGATTCAACTGCTTTTTCACACAATTGTTACATTTGCTCTTTTGTGCACCGATTTTCTGACTGTAAGTCATCAGAGACGAGTGAGAGGCAGAAGGGTTGAGCCCCTTCCTTCAGGCTGCAGAAGGTTGGCATTCCCACCTACTGCTATGGGAGATCAGAGAGAAGTAACAGATGCTGCATGGCGAACTGTGCAAACAGAGGAATACAACTGCTGCCTTCAAAATGTCAAAGCTGTGAGGCAGTGTGTTGTGGTGTTAAATTAACTTCAGTTTAAGGCTTTTTTGTTGTTGTTAAACAAAGCGGAATGGTAAGATTTGCAGAGGTACAGCGTAATGTTAGTACCATGCACCACAGGGCACTCCAGATGGCTCTCATTTCACCAAGAAAACTCTGCCAAGGCTGAAGTGATGAGCAAGCTGAGCTTTTATGTTTCACTAGTGACTGATTAAGAAGCCCACCATGCCAAAACTAAGGCGGAATTGTAGGAGTATCTGCACAGCTGCCACTGTGTATCTTGGTGCTTAAGAACAACCCCAATTGTAGGTTTAGACTCAGTGAAATGGTTTGCAAAGGAACTTCTTCCTCTGGCCTAGAAAATTTAAGACCAGCATCACAGGAGCAACACTGGAGAAAGGATTTCCAGCTGTCTGACTTGCTTTGACTACACTGATGGCTGATGAGCACAGGTCCATCAAGGACCACTCTAAGAATCTGAAGTCCCTTTTTGCTAAGACCAAAATATGTCACTCATGGTGTGTTTATACAAATTAACCCTTGTGGTCAGTGAGGAGTACAAAACACAAGACTTCAAGGCAAGGATACAATTAAATTCCTACCCGATGGCTACCTTCATGAGTTTCCCATCCGCCTTGGAACAATCACTCTACAAGTATCTTGGCCTTAGCAACCACCCTATGAGAGATCAGTCTGATGAAGTTACTTCTGTTCCATAAGATTTTTTGTCATTGTTGTTGCTTTACTCTTTGTTCTGAAAATGCCTGCCTTTGGTTGCGTGGCAGTTTTAGCCAATCTACTACTGAGACAATTTGAGAGGTTCTTCTTATTTGTTTGGGTTTTTTTTGCTTTCCTGCAGATTGCCTTCTTGATTCCCTTCATATTATAAGGCTTTTATATACAGGCCATTTATATGATGCACCTGTGATAAAGGGAATAGACCTTTTCAACATTACAAATAAACCTCTAGAACTTGGTTTGCAGCAGAAAGCTGGAAGGTTATCATTGCAAGTGGCATCAATATACGCACACGAAGTGCAGTTTTACTTTCGAAGCCGTTTGTTCACTCTAACTTGAGTGTAAACACACTTGCCAGTGGCAGGCAGCCAGAACAAAATGTGATATACATACACGTATCTATATCGAGAGAGAGAGAGGGAGAATCACAAAAACAAAAACCCACCTTGACGCCTCTTGTCCACTTCCTCAAGATGGCACTGTCGGGTCGTATTTCCCCCCCCTACAGAGGCAGCCACTCCAACCTATCTCAGGTAAAGGCAGGAATCACTCCTTGTAAGCATTTTCTTAAACTTTCTTTTTATTTTTATATTATTATTATTATTATTATTATTATTATTATTATTATTATTATTATTATTATTATTATTGTTATTTTGTCACATCTGACTAGCTCCTCTTGGGCACTTTCTGTTTCTCAGCAGCACCCATGGCATCTCCACATTAATCATCTCAGTGATTAAATCTGGGATTTTGGTGCTCTGGGATTTCTCAGGATACATTGTGGCAGCAGCAAGGTTGACATTAACGTACCCAGAGATGTAAGTGCCAACATGAGGGGACGCAGACTGGGTGGTGCGCATTGAAATGTGCACCCTGACAGTGCACTTTGATTGTGACAAGAGTAATTTGTGCAGAAAAAACACCACGCTAAGCCAATGTGTGAGCTACAGGCATACTAATTGCCATCGCCCAGCTGAGACGACACCAGTATGAAAAACGAGCCTCAGCTCGTGCCTCACACACCTTTGTCCCTTGGGCAGCACCACTCATTTTAATTGTTCTATGTGGTGTCAGAGCTGGTCTCATTCCTCTGCAATCCTTTGAGACATGCTCAACCAAACACTAAAGCACAGTTGAAAACACATTGGTCTGAAAACAGTAAAAATGTAGTGGCAATTCAGCATTACACAAGCTACAATGGGAAAATCCCAGAGTGCAAAGACAACACACATTAATGAAACACATTGAATAATTGATTTTACTCTCTTTTTCCCTATGGAATCCCAGAATAACTGTTAGCTAAGATCCACTCATTTTTAAGAGAAAATGGTTTACCTCTTATTTTATGTCTGCTTCTTTCACAGGCAATTTTGCTCATCAGCCTAGCAGCAAATGAGCACAGGAGATGTTCTTTGTAGACAGCAACGGGCTCTGGCTTCTTTCTCTTGGAGCTGAGGAATTTAACGTGCTCACAGACAGTTTGAGTGATGTTTTTCACAGTATACTGATTTATATTCAACCCAGTGCTCCTTAGCTGGGATCAGCCAACAAGCTCCTTTCAATGGCTCAGAAGGAAAGAGATAAACACCCATTTTCTAGCTACAGCGTTTTAGACTTCCATAGCATACAGGTGCAAGGCAGATGAAAGTTCTGCTATTAAATAGTCTTGCATTAAATTAGTAACACCTTTCTTGGCTTACTTTCAGAAGAATTTCAATCAGGAGACCACAAAGCTAAGGCTATTTTTAATGTTCATGTTCTTAAACTCCTGAGAGGGATCTCAATCTGCTATATGCTCACTACTTAGGGATCCCTATCAAATCTGTTAGTCACAAAGTAGGTTTGATTTCTCATGCTCTCATACATCCTTCTCACTCTCAACAAGTGAGCTGACAAGCAGTGTGGAAGGCACACACACACATACAGCAGTGGTGAGATAACATTAATAAATCGTTGCTTTGGGCCATGGCTTCCATGAGGTCCCATTTTTCTACAACATTGAGCAATTCCGGTGGTCAGTGCTTTCGAAAACATGAGAACACTACCTTGTCAAGGGCTAAAAAGGAGCACTTGTCCATCTAGCCCTTTCAGACTTGAGGTGCACTCAGTGAAAGAAGAGGGAAATCCCAGCCACCTCCAAGTAGCAATGCACCTCCCCCTTCCCATCAAATACTGCAAACCTGGCATCACAAGTTAAACCTTTTTAACCACAAGATAAACCATGAACTGCAGCTTGCTAGTAATAAACATTTACACATTTCTAGGGTAGAGAAGAGCAAAAATTCCCAAGTGGACCCCTCGCAAAGAAGTTCAGAGATGTACAATGTCAGACTTCACTCTATCTGCAATAATCTAGGCCATATTGGCGGGGATGTGGGAATGTTGCTTTTAGGCAAACCTGTGATTTTCATTCAACTCCAGTCCATTGCATTTATAGACTTGGTTGTGTGAGGCTTTCTGTCCAGAAATATCAGTCCCTACACTGAGGAGAGATGGATAAGGAAATGTTACAGAAAACTGGGGGCAAAAAAAAAGCGCAGTTTCTATACATCAGCACTTTTTCAATTCAAGCCATTCAACAGAACTACATCTTTCAGGAAGTCAGAGCACTGGGTATGCTTAAACCCTGCAGACAAGGCAGCTCCGCATGAAGTACAGGAATGACTGTGCAAGGCAGGCGTGGGTAGCATGGCTGCTGCCACTTTTCTTCACTGCCACCCCTCTGTGCGAGACTGTAGTGAAGGTTGTTGGCTTCCAATAGTCAACAGTGGTCAGGTATAACTGAAATGCAAAGAAAATAATGTTTGTCGTCTTGTTATTCATCATCAAATGCAATGCAAGGGTTGAGAAGAAAATAGCTTTCTAGGTGCTCTAAGGAAGGGAAAATATTCTATATGCCATTTATTAGAGTATTATGATCTATGATTGAGACTGTAACATCACTTTCTGATCTGACCTCTCCTGCTGTGAGGAAAAAGAGTAATGTCTAAGAACCACATACTGTCTGGCAGGAGAAATATCCTGCAATACGACATTGTAACCCACAGAAGCCTGAGAGCTCAGAGACCTGCCAAGGAGCTGTGTGGTCCAGCTGCTCAGATCTTAGCGTGCCTCATATGCACACTGCTACAAATCATTATTTCTTTTTACCAGATGGATGTGAAATTTGCCATAGCTTCCTTTGAAACCTCAGGTTTTTGTACACCACTTCCCCCAGCAGCGCCACTGTTTGGTAAGCATAGCATCTTCATAAAACAGAAGTTATTCTCTACTTTAGAAGATCAACACAGTAACCTCGCATTTTTCCCTTTCCAAGGGGCTCCTCAAAAGATACGCTCTGTACAAATCCTATGGAAACACCTGTAAGAATTACATGCATTTTGGTAGGCTGCATCTGCCCTGGGCTTCACCAAAGCCAATAGAGTAACCACAAACCTTCTCAGCTGGCACAGGAGGGGTGTGCTGGAAAATCTCACTGGAGCAGGCCGCAAAGCACAATTGTGCAGCTAGCTCCATGTATATTCTTCACTTGGGAAGACCTGCATCTATTCTTACAGTTTCACTAGGGCTGAGCTCACAGCTTGTCTGGCTATGAATAGCCAAGAGAAGTTGTCGCCTTTTGGTACATCCATGACCAGAAGTACTTTGGCAAAGCACAAGCTGCTCTGTCTCTCAGATGTGGATTGTGACCCTCTGAAGCTATGAGGAAGATGCCACACTGTATGCTTGGTGTCCTGTTGTTGAACTTCTGGATCAGATACAGCTTGAGGATTTGTGCCCCAGAAATATTAGTGCTGTAGTTCTGTACTCGTAGATGGCCAGCTAAGAGCTACTGTATTTGTTGCCATTAAAGGCCATTAGATGCCAGTCACAGTACACCACTGAGGATTACTTTGAGGTGGGCTTACACTCAGGTCTAGGCTGATGAACTCCTTCATTGCATCCAGAATTTCTTCCCAAGGATGAACACAGTTTTTCACTCACCTTCCAGGTCTTCACTGGGCAATGTCTTTTCCTGACTCTTTTTGTTCTGGATGTCTAAGTCTATGTTCTGTAGCTATCTGGGAGAGCAAGTCATACACACCTCCAGAGTGGCACAGAAACCTGTCAGACCTCATCTTTGAAATCTGATTCATTTGCATTTTGGCATCCTAATTCTAGATCTGAAACCAAGCCCATTCCATTCTTGCCATTAAATACAAACAAACACATATTTTAGACATTTGTGAAAGCTGAACTGCAAATTTGCTTTGATACATTTTCCACTAAAAAAAGTAATGCAAATGAACGTGGTTTCGCAATGTATGGATGTGTTTCCTCTGAAACAGGCTTTGAGTCCTTGAAAATGACAAGTGCTACCTGGGTTAACAACAGCAGCACTTGCACATAAAGGATAAAACATGGAGAAAAATCACCAGTCTCTAAAGAAACCCACAGAATCACAGAATTGCAGGGGCTGGAAGGGACATCTGGAGATCATTGAGCGCAACCCCGCTGCTAAAGCAACTTCCTACAGCGGGTTGCACAGGAAAGTGTCCAGGCAGGTCCTGAGTATCTCCAGAGAAGCAGACCCCACCAGCACTCTGGTGGCCTATTCCAAGGCTCTGTCACCCTCAAAGAAGTTTTCTTCTTTGTGTTTGTATGGAGCTTCCTGTGTTCCAGTTTGTGCCCATTGCCCCTTGTTGGTGGGCACCACTGCAAAGAACCCGGCCCTGTCCACTTGTCTCCCACCCATTACAAATGTATAAGCACTGATAAAATCCCCCCTCTGTTTTCTCCAGGCTGAACAGCCTGTCAGCCTTATCTTTGCCATAAGCTTTATAAGTTGTTTGCTTGTATATTTTGTTCTAGTTACTCAGACTATTATTTAGGTTATTCCTTTCCCACTGACCACTATTTGTTTTCTAACTGCAGTACAATAATAGCAAAAGGATAAGGTTGATGAAACTGTTGTCTCTAGGCAGGGCTAGTAATAGGCATTTACCACATTTCTGCGGTTAATTTATAAAAAAAAGAAAAAAGAGAAGCAAAAAACTGAAGCAAACAATAACATCCTATCTCCTTCCCATCAAAAACCTTAGAGGTGTATATATCTGCCTACATCTCTAGAATTAAGCATTTAGTGAGCAGGATAGTGGGGTGATAAAGGCACTGGGAACACCAAACTCACAGAAATACCCCCTGCTGAGCACGATCACATATAGCACTTGTTGGGAACAATTAAATAAGCAGCCACCAAAGAGAAGGGGAAACAAGCTCTAATTTCTCAGCTGATAATCTATCTGCAGGTATGGCAGTGAGTCATTCACAGCTTGCCCGGATTAGACATGCTCTAGATTTAAGCTGTACTAGTTGTAAATGAAGAGCTAGCCTGCAAAAGCACAACTTATCTGTGTACCAATAAATTATGTGCTTACATACAAGCGATGCACCCACACATATCACAAGCAAACTGCCAACTTAGCAACCATGCGGTTGGTGTGCAGAAATGCTGATTTTTTAGTTCTGCTTCACCAAGCATCACCAAGGGGGAAATTTGCAGAGCCATGAGCAATGAATCCACTCCTGGGAGCGAAGGCAGCACTGGGTATAAAAGTGGATTTTTAATTATAGAATCATAGAATGGCCTGGGTTGATAAGGACCACAGTGCTCATCCAGTTCCAACCCCCTGCTATGTGCAGGTCACCAACCAGCAGACCAGGCTGCCCAGAGCCACAGCCAGCCTGGCCTTGAATGCCTCCAGGGATGGGGCATCCACAGCCTCCTTGAGCAAAATGTTTAGTTAATGTTTAGTTGCACTTTTAGATTTCTTTTCACGACTTCAGATTCATTATGGTCTGTTGCTGTGATCCATAGCTAGCCCACAGCTCAGAGAACACAGAAGTTGGAAAGCCCTTGGAACCTCTCAGTTCTATAACACGTTTCTCAAATGCTATGAATCGTACTAGCTTGATTTCCTCCGCTATGCAATCCTGTTACAAACTCTACTCAAGCTTTGCTTGGGTTCTCTGTTTTCCTTTATTTTTTAGTTCCAATCTCATTTGCAGATGAGACAGGTGGGAAAAAAAAGTGTTCAGAAATTGCTTTTTTTTTATTCTCCAAGTCCTGCAGCCCCAGTACTGGTGCTACTTTTTCTGTGGTGAGAACAGAACTTCTCTATAAAGATTAAATTACCTCCAAAAACAGGTGGCAATATGAAAAATGTCACTTAGAGCTATTTAGGAGCTATTTAGAGCTACTTTTTTTTTTTTTTCCTAAGTTTGTTGCCTCAGTGGAGTACTGCAATGTGTAAGGTAAATGAGCAGCCAGCAGTTACCACAACACACAGCAGTGGTTCCTGGCACCAGCAGGTGAGTTTCACACTCCAACCAGAGGAGGTCCAGAGGTGGACTGCTTATATTCATATATGTGAAGTGCCAAATTTCATATGTGTGTGTGTATATATATATATATATATATATATGTATATGTATATTATATATATACACACACATATATTATATGCATATGTACATATAATATATATATAATATGTATATTATATATTATATATATTTTATATATATGACACTGTATTTAGGGTTTTTTCTTCTTACAGTTCTGTTGTGTGAGGGTACAGTTATTATTTAAGAGGACATCACTATGTCATCGATCAGCAATTACATTTTCTCTCCGGTGTATTATGTCACTGGATGCAAACATGACCACCTGACAGCACTCCCTCCAGACCACAGCCAACTAGGGACTGAGACCAACAGCTTTGAGTCCTCCTCAGCATTACAGCCTTGTCTGTTAGCTCCTGAAGATGGCAATGGATTGATGCTCCCATTTTCCTGCTGTTTCACTCTTTGTAAGCACAATTACCTTTCCAAATGCTGTACATTAAATGACAGATCCCAAAGCAGAGGAAGACCTTCACATTCTGTTATGAAAGTGCTAATGATGAAAAATCTCTGAAAGCTTTGTGTGTCTTGGGAGTATGAGTGACAGCACATTTTGAGAGTGTCCTGGCTACCGTGTGACTCACTCGTATCTACCAGGTTAGAGCTCCATACACCTCACTCCTCCTGCCAATAAGCATTTGTTTGCTGCCTTCCAGCCACTAACCAAACACCTGAATTGGCTTTAAATAGTTTAACAGCTGCACACATATAAGTAGCTGAATCTTTCAGAAGCAGCTGAGTGCAGAACCGCTGATTTCCAGCATGCAAATTGGACAGAACTGGGGGGAAAAGCCCTCTTTCTATGACTGTCTCTCCTACAACTTTCTACTTGTCCATCTTCCCTCCAGCACAATGAACAATCTGCAGTTTGGGGGTAGCCACCACATACCTGTAACGGCTCTTGGATGCTTCACACCAAGTGAAGGCCAGCCCAAAGCCAGGCCTGGCTCCAGGGACAAACTGCTCTCCCCATGCCAACTACTTGCTGGAAACAGCTGAGGATTCAAGCCTTTACACTCTCTCACCTTCACTCATCTATATAAAGAAACACAAAACACAGAGCTGCACCCTTTGAAATAGGAAAAAAAAAAAAAAGAGTGAGAAGGAAAGAAGGATGTGGTTATTTAGTAAGAGTACTGGCAGAGTATGGTCTTTAAGCAAATGCTCTTGTGTTCTGTAGAACAACCTGGACTGAAGCAATCCTGCTGAACTTCTTGCTAAGATTCAGGTAAAAGAATTTGTCTTTTAATTGTTTTGGTTTTTTTTTTTCCAGCAATTAAACACCAGCATTGAGTGCAGAGTATTATTTTTAGGCTTGTCTGATAATTATTTCTTATAAGGATAAAAAATAATGAACTATGTAGTGTGGTTTGTCTTAGAGAATGAAAAGATTTTTAGTTTCAGAGATAAGGATAGATATATTCCATTGCAATCAAAATGTTTAGTATAAAGTGGTAAGAGATTATCCAGCTACAGATAAAATATATAGCAGATGTGGACTTACAACTTTTTACTGTACTAACCCATCTTTCTGTTATCTTGAGTATCCATGACAGAATAACATGTTTAACACAAATAATGATCTAGAAAACAGATACAATCAAAGACTGCTTCATAGCAGTAACATTACATGGTTTGTAATTATCAAAGGGTAATTATGGTAAGTGCTGTAAAAGTCCCTGCTGAAGCAGTAAGCTGAATTTCCCTCATTCCTCTTTTATATTACAGCTAGATCGAGAATGATTGGTTTGCTTTGTTCTTTCATCTGATTAACATTTCCTTATTAAAGCTACACCTACACTTAGAGTAAGTCATAGATTTAATGCTGAAGACTTTCCTATGAATGAAGCTTTCATGGATTACTATATCCTTACTTCATCATCCCCAACCTGTGCTAACATACAGATTTGTGGGAATCTCAGCTAGAGCCAGATGAACTCAAATCTAAGCTATAAAATGAAAACCATTCATGCTCCCTATTGTATTGCAAAAAAAAAAAAAATGAGGAAAGCTAGTACTATAAAACCTTGGTGCTCTTAGGTCATACATTTGCTGCTAGCTTAACCACCAGCTTCTGCTCATTGGTAAACCATGAGTACTTGCACAGTGCATAGGAAGTGGAAAATCCTCACTCAGTAGGAAGAATTAATAACAAGCGGAGCAGTGACAGCACTGGGTCTGCTCCAGCTCGTGCAGCCTGCCTTGAGAGGCGCCAGGTCCAGGCTCTGACATTACCCTTTGACTTCCAGAAGCTGAAGCAATCCTGGAGCTGCAGGCAATTTCTTCAGGACGCTCTTAGAGGGCAGAGAAAATTCTCTTCAGAAGAGAAAACACGCTGCCTGTCTCTTAAGAAGGTGGAAGAGGAGTTGGGAAATGGTACATCACTAAGCCTAGCTTCGGTATTTGGACTGGAGTCACCCGCTGGAGAATCCATTGTGAGCACCCAGACATCTCAGCAGTAAGTATCAACCCACACAGGTTTGTCTGAAAATCTCTGAAAGAGAAGTAATTTGACTTTCTTTTGTCACAGCCAGCCAACCCTGACTGGCTGTGGGGGGAGCAGGCTTTCGGCACTGTCTATAAAGAAATTCTCATAACCAAATGAAGGAAATGTTAACTGTATGAAACTTACACATAATGAGCGATCAACTCACTGAGCTACTCCTCGATCTGTCAGACGGAAAAGATGTATTCAGTTCCGCATCTCTCAGCTTCAGTATTTTTGTTAATCGTTTGGACTCTGTGATAAAGATGAAGCTTATCAGATGACTGAGCTTATTTGTCAATGGAAGTGAGTCTTTGGGGAACTTTGGGCAAATGTTGCTCCATGCAGACAGTTTGCAAACAATTCCTGTGGGTTGCTCGAGATGCGAAATTTGAATGTGAGGTGGGCTACGGGATCAAAAACTTCAGGCTTTTAAGAATCAGGCACTGGAAGTGAACACGTAAAACCATGGCGTTAAAGGCTGGCTAAGACGTTCCTAAAACTATTTTCAGGAGCAATGCTGTCTGTAATTTTGTGATGATGAATTCTGAAGAAACAGCATTTGGGGATACAGAAATGCGGTAACCGTTAGAATCAAAGCTCATACTTCTAAGGGATGCCACAAGCAATTTTCTGATATTTATCTAGTGCTAGGTTAACAGCTGTTGTTGCTCCCCAAAAATGTTTCATGCCATCTGATCTCTCCCCATCTAAATGGGTGCTCCTGGTCACAGGACACACATGCTCACACAACAACACAACACCCCCATCTCCTCTTACCTGTCCTGGCCCAGGTAACAGCAGCTTCTGCCCATGACTCCCTGGCACATCTTGCACTGGTGCATCCCCAGCTCTAGTGGCATTCTCTCACCATGCACCACAATCACATGACTTTATAAGCAGCTGCCTCACCTTGCTAGCTCAAAGAGACTGACTCAATCTCAGTCTGACTAACAAACCAAGGTTTTCTTTTTGTTCTCATTTCCGACAGATAAATCCACTGATAACGGTCAGACTTCCTTTTGCATTTCCTAAATTCATAGGAAAGTTGCTCAGTCCTCAGGAGGTGCCAGCCAGATCTTGCCCCATGGCCAACAGCACCTCCTTGCAGGTCACATCCATACTAGCAATGGGGTGGCCAGGTGAACCTGCTAAGGACTGGTCTGGGTGACTTTGTGCATCTCCCTGTTGACCTTCATTCAGACTGTCTGCAGGCCTTACCAGTTTTCGTGTAAACATTTCCTCACCTCTTGCTCAAATCTCAAGTATATCTAGTGGTATTTAGTTATTTCTAGAGCAGTTCAATCACAGTTTCTAGTGCAAGTGTCTTTGACCTTCAGCCTTTGCCTTATCTGAAAAAGCAGATACTTCATCAAAGAAGTTAATGATCTGGCATGATCTGCCAAGGCTTCATTTAGGTTATCATGTTTTCAGTTTTTGTGTTATTTAAAATCTGAGGGAAGTTTTGGCCTAAAACTTCTACTTTTGCCTAAATCATGTTTACTTTCATTTCCTTTAACAGATAGGCTAGACTGGTCCTTTTCCAGAGACACCAGTAGCATAATCTGTACCTCTTAGGTTGGAACTTCAGATTTGTGTGCCACTTATTTTAGTGATTTGAGTTGGAAACAAGATTATTTACCAGCATGAGCGTGTTGAACTCTGAATACATTCTCTGTTCAGATGCAGATAGTCCCAGATCATCTACTTCAGATATTCCCATTATCACCCACTGATTGCAGTAAGTCCCCCACCTCTGTTGTCCAGCACAACACCAGCATGTGCATGAAAAGCAGAGATAGAAGGTTTGGCAAAGCACATGGACACTTCCTCTGCTAGTATTTCTACTTGCTCCTTCTCTCTTTCTATTTTAGCCAAGTAAAGAAAAATTATTTAACTAACTGTTTTTTTTTGGCTTCTGTAGAAAAGTCCAGGACCATCTGCTAGTGCTTATGAGCTACACATCACTTTCTGCTCTCCAAAGCAGATTCTGCTCTTGATCAAGTTTGTCTTAAAAACTCTTCACTTATTCCTAAAATGTATTTTGAGCTACTTTGTTTGGTTGAGATTGACTGAAAACCTGAACCTATTTTTTTTTTCTTCTTCATTAAAATTAAATGTGATTCTAGTCTAAGGAGGTTATGGAAAGTATTTGTAGGGAATAGTTTGTTAAGACATATATGTATATATATTTAAGAATTATAACATTTATTCCACACAAATTATATATATATATATGTAAGAACTATCAAGATGCAATGCCTTCCATTTGCTGTTCTTTGCCAGATTACCTGAGGCCATCAATTGCAATTTAAAGCACTTGCAAATCCAAAATTTAACCAATGCTGAAGGTTAAATACCAGCTAGAAAATACGATTTTTCAGTTCACGCCTAAATAAAAGATGCATCAAGATATATAGAGGAGTTCACTGGGAGCCTTACACACTCTAACCTGTTCTCTCTGTGGTTTAGGGGAGAGATGACCAACATCAGTGGAGAATGCAACTTTACAAGCATCGACAGATTAGCAGAGACCCTCCGGTTTGGGATCTCCATCCCCACCTTCATTCTTGGCTTGGTTCTCAACACCCTGGCCCTCTCGGTATTCTGCTGCTTTTGGAAGAAACAAACCAAAACCTCAGTCTATATGATCAATCTGGCACTTGCAGATGTTCTGCTGCTTCTCTCCCTCCCACTTAAGCTGCACTACTCTATTGCAGAAGCACCTGGACTCCTGTGTGCCTTTATACAGTCACTGTACTTCGTCAATACCTATGGCAGTATCTTCATCATTGTTTGCATTACTGTTGATAGGTACATCTGCTTAAAGCATCCATTTGAAGGTCGAGCTAACCAATCCCCCAGGTGGGCAATCTTGATTTGCTGTTTTATCTGGGCAGTAGCTTGGCTTTGCAGCAGCCCAATATATGTGTTTCAAAAGAAAGATTCTTTAAAATGTTTTCACAACATGTCAGATGAGGCCTGGAGTGTCCCTCTCATCGTTTCTGTGGAGATCTTCGGATTTCTGATTCCACTCTCAGTGATGGTTTTCTGCTCTGCACAAAACATCTGGATTCTTCTGAATCACAAAAACAGAGCCAAAGAGAAAGTAGAAGATTCCTTACGAGTCATTATCATCAACCTTGTTGTCTTTTTGGTATGTTTCACGCCTGTCCATCTTGCCATCTGCCTACAGTGCCTGGTAAGACAGCATGTGATAGTGGACTGCCGCCTGAAACAAACCATCAGCCTCTTCATCCAGGTGTCAATGATACTAGCCAACCTCAACTGCTGCCTGGATGCCATCTTCTATTATTTCGCTGCCAAAGAATTCCGTGAAAAAACACACCTGAAAAAAATTATTCAACGATGCCCTGTCTTTAAGCCCTGTGCCACATGACAGGACCTTTTGCAATAGAAGAATGCCTCTTCCTTGGCTGCCACTTGCCCTGCAGGTGGAACACTGACAGCATTATTCCCAACATGGCAGTAAGGCCAGTTTGGCCATTGCAGGAAGGGCACAGGAGGGAGAAGGACAGTATTTTTCTCACGAATGTGAATATTTGTCTTCTTTTTTAGAGATCAAAGGGGAAGAATAGGGGGAAAAAAAGAACCAGCATTATGAAAATATCAGTGATGCCAAAATAGCAGTGATACCAGCATTATGAAAATATCAGACCAGAAGCATTAGCCGTGATGCAATCTATTAAACCTGAAAGGCTTGTCAGAGGAAAACTACCAAGGTCACTGGACTGCCAATTAAAATCAGCCTTTGCCATCACTATAGTGGTTTTCCTTTCACCAATGTGATCAGAAACTTGTTGCTTCGGGCCAGTCAAACGCAGAAATAACTTCAACACCTTCTTGCTAACTTAGAAGGTAACTGAGAGATATAAGAAAGCATCTGGCCAAAAGCCTGGCTCTGCTCTTTCCTTCTGGAAACCCTGCAGAAGGTCTCTGTTGGAGCTCATTTGCTCCAAAATCTTAGCTGGCCCTCCCATAAGCATTATAAACCATCGTGCACCAGCCAGGGCTGTTCCACAGAGGACCAGGCTGTCCAGTACATGACAACGTCTCCTTATACAACACCCTATCTGGGGTAACAGCAACAAACAACAAACCTTTCTGATAGTTGTCGCTCAGGAACCAGCATGGTTTTATCCTGCAACTTTAAAAAACTTTTGCACATTAAAAACAAAATAACCCCTTCAAATGCATTTAGTGAAAGGCTGTACATACGGAAGCGTAGGTAATCATTCTGAGATATAACAAGATAGATGTATGAAAGTTTTCTGCCTGTCTTCTCATTCGTTCTTGGGAAAGAAGAACGTATGTAAGCAAGTACAACATCACAAGCATGAAATACAGTTTGGGAGCACTTGTCTGACGTACTCCAGGCTCCCAGACGAAATACTGGATCAGCTCTGTCAAACTAATTCCTCAGAGGAGTCCTCCTAGCCTGGACTTTCCATTTCACAAAATGTCTCTGGATGTGCCTTAATCACTCTGTGCCAGCTCTTCTGCTATGTCATTGCCCTTGGGCCGTTTGTACATTCAGCCCTGAACTGAAACTAAAGGCTTCCTTATTGCAATGTAAGCCTTCTATTTCTTGTACCATTATATTGTTATGGTTTATGCTTTTACCCAGAAGCACCTTCATCATCAAGAATGCATTTGCACCAACATCACAAAATCCATTTCTGTGCCTTTAAAAAACACCCATAAAATTGCTTTAAATTGGTGGGAACCAGGTCTTTGTTCTGGGGCAAATACTCCTTTTATTTAAAACTGGAAAAGAAATTGGCTTCTGTTTGAAGGAGAGAAACAAAAGACACAGGGCTAGTTTCAAAAATAGAATTTTCAGTCAATTGATTTCTAAATAAATGACTGATTGCACAAGTGGGCAGCTGTACACATCTTGTACTGGACGTAATGTAAGAGTGCTTTACAGCTCATTAATACCAGATATTGCCCAGCTGAGTCATGATAGGAGCTCAGAGACAAACAGAGGTTTTTATCATCACCTTTGCCATTATCTGCTGTTATGCTGAAAGAGAAGTTTTGCAAAACAGGAGGTCTGCAAAACATTATTTCCTACTGCCTCGATCATTCAGAAACCTGCATCCTTTTCAGTATGAGATAGCCTTTCTTTCTTGTACTTTTTGCATTACTTTGCATATGAAGTGTGTGTTTTGGAAAGAACATGTTCTAGAAAATAAACTGTATGTGTGAAATGTATGATTTGAAAATACATTTTAATTCCCCAGACTGATAGCAGTGTACAATCCTTATATCACTATTTCATCCCAGGCTCACAGAATCACAGAAACACCAAGGTTGGAAAAGATCTACAAAGTCATCCAGTCCAACCATCCATCCATCACCAGCAGTTCTCACTAAACCATATCCCTCAACACAAAATCCAAACGTTCCCAACTCATTTTCTCCTTAAAACAGCTCCAAGACTTAGCTGGAGATTTTGCTTCCCAGAAAGCACTTCATGTTTACAGCTATGGTATCAAAGAACAACTGAATTGCCAGAAATAAACAGAGAAAAAAGTAAAAACAGGAACGATGATCACACCCAGAAGTTTAGATAATAAAGTTCTGAGGAAAATCTCTCCATAAATCATTGACAGTACTGTTCCAGGGGGAACTACCCTCTTCTCCACAAGAGAGCAATGCAACACTGGAAGGGACTGCCCAGAGAAGCCGTGTGATAACCACTCATGGATGTTTCCAACATGTAGTCAGATTTATAACAGAATTGATCTGATCTTGCGTTGGAGGAATACCTGCTGTGAGAAGTCAGCTGGTCCCAGAGGGCTCTTCCCACCGCCCTGTGATTTCAGCAAATGCAAAGCTGTTTATATTTTTCCTGTACAAGACAAAAAGCTGCTTTGGTGTTGCTGATATTATGGCACTGGTTGCCAATAGCTCTATTTCAAGCACAGCACAAGACTGAGGAATTGCTGTAGCTTCTTAAAAACCACCAGGTAGAAACTGTGACATGGCACAAAGTTATGATAAACACCGTTGGGACTAGAGAGGCAATATCCTTATCTTCTAACTATTTATTGGAATTAAAATGCTAGGAAAAGATAATTTTATAATCTTAAAAGGAATAAGTCCACAGACCTCATAGGTAAAGAGGAAAAGGATACAAGGATTCTTGTAGATGTGCGTGGAGGAGAAGTTTGATGTGCCATGGCAATAGAGATAGTGCTTGTGCGCATGGCTGTGCCTTGTCAATGGCAGACAAGAAATGACTTCATTTACAGAAAGAAACTTAATTTGCTCAATGAAAGAAACAGACATCTGTTTATGAAAATTATCTGTAAGAATGGAAGTGATGGTAGCCACCACAAAGATTCAGCCTGCTCATGCCATGCATTACAGCAAACTCAGAGAATAGAATCTAGAAGTCAAACTGGGCTATTGTCCTCCTTCTCATCACCACCAGTGCCACTTCTCTGTGGGCCCAAAGTGATATTGTATATAACTCAATTTGACTACATTTTGCTTGTAAATAAGAAGACCTGTCTGAGTATACTTGACATTTCTGAAGGAAGAGAAAGAAGGAAGAGAGCCCAGCTGTGCTGGCTTTACAGGGCTACTACAGTAGTCAAATCTTCTAGCACAAAAAGAGCATATATTTTCAGTAAGAAGATCTCACTTTCAATTCACTGCTTTTCAAGATGAACTTAAATTTAAATAATATCTCTGAATTACGTCCCTGACCTCCAGCTAAAATTATATTACTTTTGAGATCAGAATTTTACATACAGCCTCCTCTGCCCAATTTACTGTTAGTTCTGGAGAATCTCCAGCCGGCTGTATTTTTAAACCAGTGAGAACAGCAATCAAAAACCCCGAGCAACTCGAGATTGCATAGAACACTTTTGATGATGAATAAAACTGAAAAGCATTTGCCATTTCAAAAACAACAACAAAAGCTTTCCTGACTAAGTACACGACTTCACCATTTCAATTTTCAGACTTCACAATAGTAGAGATTTTTTCCTTTCTTGCTGTTATTTCTAATTCAGAAACAAATGACAAGAACCTGAACGTGAATCCCTCATACACCCAGCTCTTCTCCCAGGGACTCACAGACACCGCATGCTAAAAGAAGCGTTGTCCTAGTAGTAAAAAAAAGTGCTAATCCAAAACAGCCATTAGAAGTCTATATTTCACATGGATTAGCTGACTCCTTTGGAAGGACTTACTCAGAAACAGAATATCGAAAAAGAATAAATCAGCTACTACAAAGCTGCCCGCGTGTCCAGCTAATGTACATACGGCACTCTGTTGGCAAAACACACAATGCTTTCTTTTTTTCAGAAACAGTTATTATTCCCCTCATGTCTCACAGCCTGCCCAGAACTGCTACTCCAAATGCTGTTTTTACAACAAGCTTCTTAGTACCATGCAATAAAAAAGCCCACTATTCCAACACTGTGCTTTCTTCCCCTTTCACACGAGACTCAGACTGATCATCAGCTCTTACCTGTAGTTCAGGGCTACAGGAAAGATAGTTGTGTCTCCATCCTGCAGAACCCATCCAGGATGCCTCCTTCAGCAGCCTATAGCAGCCTGCAGCAGTGCTGCTTCTGGATCTGGGGCCCTTCCATCATCCTCTCTGGCTGGGCCAGGCCTCCACGACACAAGAGAGTGCTGACTGCCCCTTGGGGCATTTTTATCAATGGCATGTTACTCCACCAACGCTCTACAACTAGCTAGCATCTGTTCAGTAGAGAATGTGATTCCCAGGCTGCAGTGGGTAGACTCATACAGCAATTGAAAGACCATCAAGCATGAGAGTGGTTCAGCCAAAAGAAAAAGAAAACAGAAAAAAGATAAAACCCGTGCACAGGGTTTTCCCCAGACTTTCTAGATCTTGTTCTTCCCTGATGGATCATCTCATCTGAAATTTCCCAGTCCTACATGAGAGCAAAACTTTATACCAGTGCCACTCCACTGATTCCAAATGTTATAGAACTATATATATTATGCTGAACTTTTAAAAAACTACTATTGCCCTGCAAATCCCTTTGAAATAACTGGTTTAATAGAAAGTGCACGAGCTAGTTAGAAAATTGCCTCTTGTAGCCTTCAAAAAAAAACTACTGCATGATTTGCTAGCAGAAGGCAGCTGAGCAAGCCCAGAGCAAAGCACAGGCAGTGCTGACTTGCTACGGGCAAAGCAGGCACGTGCCCTGCAGGGACAGGCCAACATCACTTCATTCTGATGAAAAACACCAGCTGAAAAAAGCATAAAACAGACGGAGCTTAAATAAAAACTCATATTCTTAAATAAATGTCACGCTAGCAGCTTATCACATCAAACAATTTCAAGTGTTCAGAAATCTGAGAAGTGAGAAGAGCAGCCACCCCACGCCTGAAGCAGCCTGCAGATAGTAAAGCAAAGTTGAAACCGGTTTGAAGACCAAAGCTGATCTTCAGAGATATCTTTCCTCAACCTCACATTTCAGTGTGCTGCTCTAAGCAATACTTCACTTGGGCCCCAGCACCACAATTTAGCCTGTCCAAAACATACACCCCAACACAACTAAACCTGTCCTACACGTATGCAAGTGAACGAAAGAGAAATCAATGCTATGGTTTTCTCAAAGGTATGTAGACATTTTCCTCTCTCATCAAAGTGGTTTTGAAGGTTTCCTCCCCCCTCACTTGCAGAACATTTTCCATTCTAGACTAACTCCTTCCTACAAGGCTCGGGCCTCCATCCTTTCAGCCAAAGGTGAGGATAGGGCTGCAGAGTGGCAGCGTGCTTTGAGAGGCCCACGAGTTTGTGGGTGACAATGCAGGGCTGGGAGATCAGCAGCCCTGTGCCCCATGCTCTCTCCTCCCCAGCTCACTGGCAGTGCCTCGAGCTCAGCAGCAGAGCCACAAATAGCAGGACCTTAAGTATGATGGGACCTTGGCCACCACGCACCAAAAGGGAATTTGGCTTTCCCACGAGGAACTGTCACTATGAAGAGGGGTAGAAACATGCCTTCCCTGAACAAACTGATGAGAAATGTGCCCGCCTTTGCTTTTACACACACTAAGGATGAGAAATCTGGCTTGGTTGAATTTCAATTTGCTCTGTCTGCACTCCCTACACTGCCAAAATGTAGGGAATGAAGACAAGAGCTCAGCCACCCCAAGGGGAAGCTGCTGCTTCCCTCAGCCACCAGCCTGCTGTCTGTGAGAGGAAGGAAGGCCCAGAGGAAGAGGAACAGGGGATGCAGCAGCATGCAGTGCACGGTGGCAGTCAGCGGCAAGCTTTGCCTGCTGCAGCCTGCCAGGGGAAGGAGCTGCCTGCAGTCCTTCTCAGCCCGAGCCTGCTTTGCATAGGCTGTGCTTCTGCAAATGCAGTGACTGCTTCAGAAAGCAGCAAAACTGTAGGCTGTGGGGCCAGGATATTAGATATTAGGAAAAAAATTCTCAGAAAGAGCAGTGAGGCACTGGCACAGCTGCACCAGTTGTGGAGGTGGGGTCACCATCCCTGGAGGTGTTCAGAGCCGTGGTGATGTGGCACTGAAGGATGTGGGCAATGGGGGTGGACTTGGGGATCTTAGAGGTCTTTCTCAACCTTCCAATTACCTTTTTAACATCTGGCCAACATGCAGACTAAAGCAAGTATCTGCAGTGAAGCATGCATCATCACACAAAGAATAGTTGAAGTTCTACAGTGTCTTTCATCTGAGGAAGTCAGAACATCACCCCACAGCACACAGTGCTCGCAGCAGCGTCAGCTGCACGGGAAGCAGTGCGGTGGGGCAGTGGGCAGGGGCTGAGCAGCCAGCATGGCCCAAACCCATATCAAACCATGCCCAGAGCAGCACAACTCATTGCCTTGGACCATGGCTGAAAATCTGCTCTTGTTCATTTCACTTTTAAATATCTATTAAATAAAAAGAAATGCTAGCAGCTGTCACTGCGGTATACTGCGTGACACGGGGATCACCAGAGCAAAATGGATGCAAGAACCATGGATTTTTTTATTTAGTATTATTAAATTACTGCCATTTTCTGCCTTGCTAGCAGGTCATAAGTGTCACTTGCTCTTCCAAGCACCCAGTCATGGGATGAGGGCTTGCCACTGAGGGCTGCACACAGCCAGGCCAGGCAGCAGGGTACCATCCACACTAAGTTATGCCATCTGCCAAACTGCAAAAAACCTCCCGCAGCACCTGGCACTTCCTCTGCATCATGATCTGTTGCTTTATATACCACCTACATGGAAAGCTGTGTGCTTACTTTTTGACATTGGTGGCAGCACCACGGGGAGACTAGGCACATCTGCAGACTTTGTGGCAAGTCTCAAAGCTCACTCAACAAGCAGGTGTTTGGGAGCCACCATGTCCTGCCATGTGCTTCCTCTCGCTCCAGCTCACCTCTTCTTCAAGCACTCCTGAGGCAATGTTTTGGGCCCCAGCCCCAGAGCTGCCCATAGGGTGAGAGAAATCTGCAGGACAAGAGCTCCCATCCTGCCAACAGGCGCTGCCTCATGGCATCCTTCTGGTCCTGTACCCACCTGGTGCACAGAGGGCGGGATGCTGTTTGCAAGCCAGAAGGTTTGGGGAAGGTTTGAAAAATGACCTGCTTCATCCTTCACTTCAAGTGCAACAGCCTCACGAACAAGCAGATTTCAATGCTAAAAAAAATATGATGGGAGAACTGCTCCTTTGTGTTCTGTTTTGGAGCCCCAGTCTGCTGCTGCTTTTGTCAAATTTCCCAAACCCTGGCAAAGTACACTTGTATGCAAGTGAAGGACCTTGTTCCGCAATTAATCTTCGTTCTGAGAAAGGCTGCATTTACTTTGTCAGTGCATGGGTAAAACCATGTTGCTGTTCTAGAAACCGCAAACAACCGCATTCGCACTTATGATTGCCATGTTAAGATCACACAAGATCAAAGAGAAAAAGTGCAGCTTTGAAAAAAACACGTGAGAATGTCCAGTTGAAGGCAGGAGGGAGAACAGAAAAAGGCTGTTGTCCAGTCATATGAGACATATGTAAAAATATATACAGCTATTTTATCTTTTGTACAATGTTCTGAAATGAAACTAAGGTTAATTTTGGCCTTCCGCAGTGCTGCCAGGGCTCAGCATCACCATTTGATTCACCAGTGGTCCTCCCAGCAGCTGTATTTCCTGACTGACTGAAATGCCAAGGAACAGCTGAAGCTCTCTCTGCTGCCAGTGAAGAGCTTCTGGCATCTCAAGTGAGCAATTCAAATGGTTAACATCTGGATTGCCCTCAGCAAACTCCAGTCTTTCCTGGCCAAGGACAGAAGGCTGCTAGGACACCTGGGCTCCAGAATCACATGTCTGAGGTACACTGCCTCTGTGAGAGACCTGCACATCTGTATCCTGCAGATGAAACCATACTGCTACTTATGTCACATCTCTGCTGCCCTATAATTACAGCAGATGCTGAGCCCTGG
The DNA here is from genome assembly GCA_035772895.1 of Perdix hodgsoniae. Taxonomy (NCBI): domain Eukaryota; kingdom Metazoa; phylum Chordata; class Aves; order Galliformes; family Phasianidae; genus Perdix; species Perdix hodgsoniae. The sequence continues at coordinate 7,505,754 of JAPSGF010000037.1, read as the reverse complement.
AAAGAAGGCCATGTACAACTCCCCTTTTAGCTGAGAAGAGCTCAAACAGGCAGTCATTGGGATCTATATTAAATCTATTAATTGCCTGGTGTTGTTGGAGAAAGTGAAAATTTTGGTGCTTTTCTCAAACCATTGATTTGCCTGTTTACAAATAACCTAGCTTTGTGCTACAGTTATTTTCCCCTTTGCTCAGGATTACATTGGCTGGGGAACTGTCCCCAGTATTTCTTGGAATCGAATAAATGTGTGTGAAACATACAGGATCCTGACACCTCAGGCTATCTCTATACTTGGAACCTTTTGCAGAATATGGGCTTTTCTCTCCTTCCACACCATGTCTTTTCCAAAAGCAAAAGCAGTTCCTATGGCAGTTGAAAAGAAATGCTGAAACAGCATAAAGCTACCAAAATTTCTGTGAGGATTTGTTCCGAAATTATCTCCCCTTTTTCACTGCATCACATTTGAACACCCTGATCAATGTCCCTGTTTACTGCAGGAGAGTTGGACCAGATGGCCTTTCAAGCTTCCTTCCAACTCAAACGATGCTAGGATTCTATCATGCTTAAGCATGCCCAGCACATTACAGCTCTGGCTGCAGAGAGAACTGCGTAGATCTCCACCTCTCCACTTCTAACCTACAGAGCTAGACCACGCTGCAAAGCTGAGCATGTGTGGCACGACTTCTTTGAAACAGTAGGAGATAAAGTACAGGCTAAAACGCCAAAACCAAAGTACGGCAAGTGTGGTTTGTTGTGTGTTGTTGTTTTACATAACACTAAGCTCAATAAAGCATTAACACCTTCGGACTTATTTCCCTTTAGGTTTTTGTAGCAGGTAACAGAAATGCACAGCCATCCTGAGAATTAGATCTTTACCCAAAAAGTAGGCAGCATGACTCATTTGGAGTTACAGACTTTTCTAAATGAAGCTAAATCACATTTGCCTGATTTGTACAGCAAACCCTACTGTTCTTCCTCCCTTTTTCTTTTCTTTTTCTTTTCTTTTTGAGTTTCAGTGCAGGTAGTTCTGGGCCATTTCTTACTTATTACAGCACTCTCAGACTCATTGCTGGCTGGGCTGTGTAAAAGCCAATTTGACTGCAGTTTTGTGGGCACACACAAACACACGGGGACCGAAGGAAGCGCTGCAGTCAGACATCATGACACAGATGCTGACAGCATGTGAGAACCAGCACATGTTCCCTCTTCACGCTCATGCTGGAAAGCGAATGGCTGTTCTGTCTTACACCATTACTCACTTAGAGCACAAACAAATGCTTCGAGAGCCATCACCCACAGATTTCAGTCTAGTTCAGTTATGCATGTTTATACATATACATATATACAGACACACACACACACATACTTTTAAAGAGCGTACACTGCATTCTGTCTCCTAGTGCCCAGCAGGTAAGAAATAGCAAGGAGACATTTCCTTTCCTTCAGCCCTTAGCGAGCTCTTCCCTCATCTTTCTGTCCTTGAAATACCCCTGGTCATGCAGCCATGATTAATTTTGACTCCTGCTTTCAAGCTGCTACCTGTTGGCTTTCTGCTGTGTGCTGCCTCTTATTTGACCCCTGTATAAATTGAGAGATGTGACCAGATAACCCTTCCACCCTGTTTGCATCCAATCCACCCACAGGTGGGTGGAACGCTTTTCAGTTCCAAGAACAGAAGTATTTTAAGAGGAATGAGAGCTCAGTGTGGCTGATACTATGCCAACCTCAACCATTTTCAGAGTTTGCACCCACCCCAGGGGCTCAGCAGCAGCAGCCTGTTCTTTGGATCCTTGTTTTATTAATCATTGCTGAAAAAGACACAATTGGCTCTTCCTGCAGTTTGTTTGACTGAAAGGTGCAGAGCGTGCCCACGAGCTTCAGTGAGCTCCGCAACGACCCAAATACCAGGAGCTGCCAGGGCTTCCAAATGGATTTCCACTACTGTCATTGCTCAAGTCTTTTAAAATAATTGTGAGGGTTTGTTCCTGTTGGCTTTGTGGGGTTGTTTTTTTTGTTGTTGTTCTTGTTTTTTTATGAGTGGCTGTCAACAAGGCCGAGCACTTTTTCCCATTTTTTAATTATAGCTAGAACTCAGAAACTCAAATACTGGCCCAAAGATGTAAGTGGGTAAGATGCAGACATCATCTAGCAAGGTCAAAGCCGCCAGCTATTTCAGCCAGCTGGAACAAAGTCACAGCTCAGTCTCAGGCAGCAGCAGCAGACAGGCAGGATGCTTCTCTCCCCGCAGGCTGTTGGAAGCAGTGGGTGCACCTTGCTGTGCCTGGGCCAGCAGAGCAGGACAGGCAGCCACGGGGAGCTGGTCTTTTTCCACCAGCACTGCTCATTCACAGAGTGACCTGGCTATGGGGCTTTCTCGGTTTGACACTTGCTAGAAAGCCGCAGCTCAGACTATTCATGGAACTTGCCCCAGATTTCCCTCAGCAGTGAGAAAAAGCTGCTTTTTCCTGTATATTGGAAGGTATAGGACTGAGTCACCTTCCTTCTCATTTCTTGAGCCAGGACAATTAAGGTCTGTTTACGTCTGGGTATGGAGAATATGGTGAGAACTGGGGGTAATGAAATGACTGCTGAATGACATGAAAGCAACATAAAAAGTCAGTCTGGGTTTCCTTCTTGCCAGGATGCTCAGCAGCTCCCAGACCCCTCCCAGTCCCAGCAGGAGCTCCTCCAGCAGCACAGCACAGTCCAGGTGTGCAGGAGAGCAGGCAGACCACCCAGCTCGCATCACTTTGCAGGTTCAGCATTTATAAAATGAAGAGCTGTGGTATAACTAGCACCAAGTCAACAGATACAAATAGGTTCACAATAGCATCACATACCTCTGCCAGTGGTACCTTGAATTTTGGTGTGGAAGCTGCTGGTCAGAACAGGGGTAATCCAGTCATACAGTGTATCCATTTGTTTCTAAGGGAGTTACATTTAAGGATTCTCCTCCAAACGTTCATCTTCTAATCCAGAACTGTAAGCAGTTCTCCTACACAGAACAGTCAATATATCTTAGTTTAATAAACGGGTTAAAGAAGAGGGAAGCAAGTAATACAGATGTTCAGTTCAGGATCATTCCTCTTCTCCTAGTGGTGAGGAACACATTTATGATGGGCTGAAATGTTGCGGGCCCTATATAGACTCAAATAATGTTTTAGAAGCTTGGACTCATCGTCATCTCAGATCTGATCTAATGTACTGTTCTTAAGTTAGTGAGAATGGATTGGAAGAACTGGTATTCTGGATCCTGGAACAATTTACACAGAAGAACCGTGAGTCAGCACTGCAAAAGCTGAGCCAAAGTAAGAGGATGAAATTCGTTTTTAATAAAATCCGGAGTTAAAAATAATAATAATAATTAAAAATTTGAATATTTTTTTCCTCTTCCCCTTCACTCAGATCACAAACCGGACTGCTAACTAAGCTTCAAAGCTACAGTCCTAGATGCTCTTGCATTGGTGGTTGTGGTTATTTACAAAGAAATGTTCAATACCAGAGGATTTTTACGCTAAAATGTTTAAATACTTGCCTTTAAAACTGCTTACCAGGAAAACAACAGGAAAAGGATGTGGCCTGATAAATGTAACAACTTCATCAGGGCTGTATTTATACAAATGAATTTGATTTCACTAAAAATTAATAAGTACGGGAAGTCTTAAAAGTACAATATTAGCAGTTAAGGAAAATCCCCTAAATTTCAGCTGGGAAGTTTTACTAATTGTGAAAATTCATAAATTCAGCCTTTTTTTTTTTTTTTTTCTTCTTTTTTATATGTACAAGGGCTGCTCCAAAAATAATGCTTCCTATTTTATGATGTTTGCCCACAACATCAGAAGTGGATGTTGGTGGCAGGGCAGCAGAGGTTAAGCCTTCCCACCAACATCGCGTTATGTTCTGTTGCTGTGTGACAGACAGGGGCAGTCTGACAAAATGGTATCTGACATGGAAGTGCGTATGAGACAAAGAGGTGGAACTGAATTCATCCATGCAGGAAAAATGGCACTCACTGACATTCAGTGATGCTTGCTGAATGTTTCTGGAGACCAAGAAGTGGATGTGAGCACAGTGAGGGGTGGGTGATGTGTTTCAGCAGTGATGCTGTCTAGCAGCTATGAAACAGTGGGTCACCTCTGCTAGTACAGATGTTTACGAGCACAGCATGCAGGCTTTTGTTCACTGCTGGTGAAAAGGCAAAAGCTACTGGTGGTGACTATATTAAAAGATGTGTTTTGTAGCCAAGAATTTACTCTACCAAATAGTGTTACTGTACAATTTGTATCCACTGTAGTTTCCATAGAAATAAAAAGGAGTCATTACTTTTTGGAGCAACCTACATATCTTTGGTAAGTGGACCACAAAAAATAGAGAAGGCAGATCCAAGGCAAAACTGAACCAAAGGGGCAACGGGAGAGCCATTCAGCATACATAAAGCTCAGAGATGCAGAGCAGAGATTGGGGTGTACATTTGTGATGACATGTCCTGTTGTGGAATATGTGCCACACCAGGGAGTGTGGAAGGGCCAAAGTCCTTAAATAGTCAAAAAATATTGTAAAAAGTTTTTCTTTACTGAATAATTATGAGCACAAAAAAACCCGAACGAATATCAACCTAAGCAACAACATGGAGAGCCTTTACTTACAATGTGTAGAGAAAACCACCACTTCCGCAACATAAGAATCAAGAATATGTGACATTTCTTTTTTTTATTGTTGCTTCTCAAAAGCCAAGAACTTACTGAGATTCAATAGGCCAATTCAAAATGATGAATGAAGGGCACCGGGAAGAGTTGCTTCCCTTAAAACCACTTATGTTGCAGGATATTTCCCGAGAGAACCTTCCTCTGCCCTGCAGTGGGTGCTCAGTTAAACACGCCATTTGCTGCATGCTTTTCTAAGCATATTTTTAAGTCATGTCAGTTACATCCTGAATGTGGTTCAAGAATTCTTTTCTACGATCTGACAGTCAAACACTTCTGGATTTATCACCTCACAAGAATCGAACCTTTCAGGTTCCTCATTTTATAGGCAACCAGCATCAAAGGCATTATTCACACTGACAAACCACACTGCCTGCTGCTTTTTCAGGCAGCCCGAAAGCTGCTCCCCAGCTTTGGTTTACCACACAGCTCCACGAGCTCTTATGCCAGACAGCAAGACGGGGACAAACCAACCATCACCACTCAAAGTGCCTTACCATGTCCTGGCCAGCACACGGCATCTGGGTCCCAGTTCCTGTCCCTGGTGCCCTGTTGATGAGCTCTGTCCTCCCACCAGTGCCTGCAGGCTGTGGGATGCTGCCCACCAGGTCATCAATCGACGGCTTTTGAAGGCTTTGGTGTTAAAAATAGAGCTGGAAGTTCAGGATTCTCTTTCTGAGTCTGCACGTTGTTACTATGTAGTAACTGGTTTGAGAAGAGAGAGCGTCTGAAAAGCTAGCTCTAGCCAAGATCTCTGCACTCTAATACAAAACAGGGCCAATGACAAGAAGGGACACCAAGCTATAACGAGACCTCCTCTGCTTTTCATCTGAACGTGACTGAAACAAGCGAATGGACTTTATCCCACACAACCTTCTCTCTGTTAGCAACCAAAGCTATGAAAAAAAGTGATTACTGTGCAGCAGCACTTAAAAAAAACCAACCCCAAACCCCACCACTCTATGCTTCTGCACAAACACCATCAACGCTCTTACAACGGCACAAGATCTGCTTGAAGGCCACCACTTCCTGAGTTCAGCTACGGAAAAAAGGGAGAGAAAGATATTCTTCTCTTCATCCTCTCTGCAATCAGCATGTACTGTAACTGCATCAACTGTAGCATAAAAGCACAATCTCACGCCACATAAAATGTTATGGGAATCAAATAAGATAAATTGAAAAATTCATATGAATTAAGAGAAGGTGTGTATATATATGGGTAATAACATGAAACACGTTATATTTTCTTCATAACTTCTTTTGCATGTTGTACATGGCTTCAGCAGAGCTAAAAAATGCACTTACCAAGTGGGAACAGTTAATTCTTCGTATGAAAGGGCAGACAGCAGCCATTTCTGAACCTCACAGAACTTCCCAAAGAAGTGTGAATATCGAGATGTGATTAATGCAGTGCTGTTTGACCTGGGAGCTGGTCCCTGGGAAGGAACAGCCTAAAAGTAATGTTGGCATCAGGAAAAAGATATGTGGATTAGGGAACTTGCACTCCACTCTTTCGTATCACTTCTGGAAAGTCCTTTTGCATTTCTCTGCTACGATTTCCCATGCGTAAAGTTAAAAAGACGACAGATCCCACCTCTGGTGTTACCAGGATGACACCAGAACAGTTACACTTAGGAGAGGATGGAAACTCCCTGACTTGACTGCCTGACCCTTCAGGGCAACCATGGTGCCTTGTGATGTGTGCAGACATTCAAATCACCCTAAAAAAGGCTTGGCTGGGTGCAGTAAACACTTCATCAGCACTTGGCAGAGGTAACACTGGATCAACGGGACAGAAAGTGAAGCACCAAAATGACATGTGCTACACCAAGCACACTGCCAGAAGAGAAAGAATTGCATGCACATGCAGTTTGGGTAATGAAACAATACAGCAGAACTCTGAGAAAGCAAAATGAATTTAAAAAATGAAATGATGAAAAAACTTTCTGCTGTTGGGGAGCTTAGTTTCAATGCATATTCAGGGAAAAGTACTGCTACTGCATTCTGATGGTTGTGACTGCTTTTCTAATTCATCTCTTACGTTCATTATCCATCACAGCCACACTTGGAGCTTTGCTGCCCTCCAATCTCTGCCACCTTCAGAAGACCAGAGCCATAATTCAACAATTCATGTCTAACTGATCTCCCAAAATACTAGCAAAATGGTTATGTCTGTGTTTCCAAGAATAAAATGCTAGGACGTGCCCGCTGAATAGACAGAAGTATATCACACACTGCATAGATACATGTCAGCAGAAGAACTCTGTGAGAAATGGGAAGAAAAAAGTAACCTGGGGAACTCAGTGAGGACAGCTCTATGACCATCCTTTCCTTATTTACTGAGCAGCTTGCTGCTGGAAGTACTGTCAGCAGCAGGATCCCACTTTCTGACATTCTTCCCCTAAACATCCACTGCTGGCTTCAATCAAAGACAGGACATCTTATTAGAAGCACTTTTTCTCTTTCCTAAAATGACTCTTATGTTCTTGCTTAGTTAACCATTTTCTCATAATGATTTTTGAGGCCCTCCAGGCTGCAGTAACTTGTCACACACTGTACACACATGCTGTGCTGGTTCACACGCCTCCAGAAATGAGGTGTGGAAAACACTGAGAACAAATGCTATGTGGAGGCTGATTGATTCTGGTCACCACAAGCAGTATGCTGGTGGGACACAGTTACTCAGTCACACAAGCAGCCTGGATGGCTCAAAATGTGCATGATTGCCTTTTGGATAGGAGGTGCAGTTACACAGCCCCCAACATACAGCTGTACGTGCATGTTGGCTCTACAAAAAACAAAGCAAGAGCTCCTCAATCATCTTCAGTTATTGATTTTTTTTCTACGTTGGACAGCTGAAGCATCTGCTATGTTGTGCCAGGGATTGGGGTTATATCATAGAATCATAAAATCATTTAGGTTAGAAAAAATCTCTAAGATCCCCAAGTCAAGCCCCAGCCCACCATGCCCACTGCCCACATCCTCAGTATCACATCTCCACAGCTCTGAGACACCTCCAGGGATGGTGACCCCATCAATCCCTGGGCAGCTGTGCCAGTGCCTCAGTGCTCTTTCTGGGATGAAATTCTTTTAAATATCCAATCTGGGTATGAGTTGAAGACAAATGTAAGTGAGGGTCTGAGTCGGAAAAATGCATAAAACCACCTCTGAAGTGTCAGAATGAGTCAGCCATTTGGCTGGAAAGAGGCACACTGCGGCGTGGGGGTCCTCTGTGGGTAGACCAGCACTGCTGGACACCCACTGGGCTGAGCCAAAGGTAATGCAGTGGGAAGAGAGGCAGCACAGCCCACAGGTCCCCCTCCAGGCTGGCAGCAGGTGTTGTGCAGCTGAGAGCAGAACAAGCTGACATGTCCTCAAGAGCCCCACACAGCATCCCCAGCTGATATCTCTATTGAAATGAGTCATCTATTTCAACAAACTCAAAACCACCTCAAAGGGAGGCATCAGCTCACCTGCTCACTCAGACAGCAGATATAGCTCTTCCACCACTGAAATAAACCTTCTCCATTGAGACAGTGATGGTCCTGCTGCACAGCCAAGGTTTGCAGGTTCCTCCTTCAGGTTCTGGGTCCTTCCAAGGGACACTAAAAGCTGGTGAGCTGGCCACCCCCTGGAGTCAGCGTTCTGCACTGGCACAGCAGTTTCCTGGCCTCACCAGCAATACTTACGGTCACTTCCTCAATGGAGAAGTTGTTTCAGCTCTTTCTGTGCTTTTGTCCCCTCAGCCTGACACAAAAGGCAGAGCTTTTGGCTTTCCCTTTGCTCATTACTCCTTGGTCACGCACAGTGTGGACAGCGGAGCAAACGCAGTGAATGCAGGGAGCGCAACGCTTTGCTGGTGGGGGCAGTTACGGGATAAGCCGTCTGAGCTACAGGATACACTGTTCCTTCTGGTGATCAACCATAGGTAGAGGCCGAGACAATGCAGGGCTGAAACTGTGCTTCTCATTTCCCCTTCAACCACGAGATGGAGCAGCTCAATAACAAATGACTGCAGAGCCAACGAATTTAGGTAGAAGAACATGGCATCCAAGTTCGGGCTCTCCTGGAGGTCGCAGGCAGTCCTGTGGGGATCTCGTGATGGCCCAAAGCCAGGATGTGATCCGTGGCTCGGGGTGAACAGGAACAAATTCCAAAAGCCTCTAGGCCTCCTCCAGCCAGGGGGAATGGAAGGGGAGGGTGTTGTTCCTGTGCCACTCACTGAAGCCCTCCAGCAGGACCAAATAGCTCAGAGACGAGCTCAGCCCCTCCTGGTGACCCCAGACAAGCACTCCATCAGTAGAAGATTCCCCAGGACTATCCTAAGGCTTTGCACATTGCTCTGTTGAGGTATCTGCTAAACAGCCTTGGTGTTCCCTACTGCTGTTCCCTTCTGGCTGGCTCCCAAAGCCTCTTTTCCAGCACAGAGTTACAGCAACCCTTCTGAAAAAGGGAAAATCCAGGGGTGGGGACATGGAAGGGCAGGGGAGAGGTGAAAGAAACTGAAAATTGGAAATGTTGAAGGTCATTTGAGGGAAATCAAGTAGGAAAGCAAGAGGACCATAGCAGAGAACGCTCTCTCTTCTTGAATAGAACAATTATTTTTCTCCCTGATTAGACTCTGATTTAGATAATCAGCACCTTGAGCTGGCTGGTGCAGCTTAGCACTGCTAGGAGAAGGTCAGTCCCAAAAGTGAGCACAAGGAACCTGCTGCCACCCAGTGCCACCTGCATGACCTAAAGGACAAATCTGTGTGGTGATCACAGAGAAATGGCAAAGATCTCAACACAAGTCAAAATGCATGTGGAACAGCTCCTTTGTTAGGAAAAAGCAATGAGGTGACACACGTAGCATCAGGTGATCCTTTGCTCACTGGTGGCATCGGTGACGTGCAAAGAAGTGCAAGATTTTAGCAGACTGAACAATCAGACTGCAAGACAAGAGATAGCCCACCCACACTCGTGGTTCTACTGAAGAGTCACAACCTATCAGCATAAGATAAAGGTCTATAGTGGAAAAAGAAAGGCGCCTCGCCTGCCCGCAGCTTCCTCACCCCTGCATCACAAGTTGCACAATTAATCAACAGTCTGGGACGCCGTCATGGACTATCCCAGCCCTTCTATATGTTACTCACACTGTTTCATTTCCCTTTTGCTGTCATCCCTCAGCATCACTTTTTCCCACCCATTCAGTTTCACACATTCTCCACGTGAATTTGCACCACCTGCATGCCGTCCTGGCCACTCGGCTACAGAATCCTCCCTAAAAAACTTGCCTGGATATTTGCTGACAAAAAGCAGCCCAGCCCTTAGCAATGGCTAGAACACGGTGTGCTGAGAACAACCCCAGCATTTCTGCTTCCTCATCCACTCCTTTTCAGAGCATCCTTCTTCAGACGTGCAGTCAGACTTCTGTGCACCCCCTGGTGAGGCAGGCAGTGCTTACATGACACGAGAATACATGCATCCAAGGGAAAATGAGAAACAACTCCATGAATACTAGGAGAAATCCCTGCAAAGGGGGGAGAGTGAGCAATCCTTATAAAAACCAGGTATCAGAACATCTACAAACAAGGGAGCAGAGATCTGTGGTGGCTGGGTTCTGTTCCACATCCCAGCATCCCCCAAATTTACCCCCATTATCCTTATTTCCCCTTTTAGTAAAAGGGATTGCAAAAACATACAATGGGCAAAAAAAAAAAAAAATACTTTTCCTATTTCTCCCTTAACAAAATCAGCACCTGACACTGTTCATAGGTAAATTCCCTGTTTCTCAGCAGTAAAGCAGATGTAAGAGCAACCTTTTTCCTCTGTTCCTTTTTTCTTTTCTTTCTTTCTTTCTTTCTTTTTTTTTTTTTTAATACCAACTCAAAATGAACATTTAAAATCACCACTGAAAACTGATGACCTTTTTTTCATTTCTGGTAGCACAAAAAGGAAGAGGCACTGACAGCAGTAGCTCAGGATATAGGTTAAAGCAGCTAACACTCTTGTAGAAAGAAGTCACACAAAGATCTGAAGGGCCAGAATTTCCTCCTCTGTTAATGGAAACTGCTCTGAACGGGTGACTCACGGAGATGTGAGCCCCACAAAGCAAACTATTTACATCCTCAAATGAGCTGTGTGACGGATCACCTACATAGCACGTATGCGTAGACAGAGTGGGGATGGGTTGCTGTAATAGAAGTATGTGATGAAACAAAAAGCAGCAGCACTTTGTGGATTCTAACATCCAGGCTGGCTGTTTCTTTGCACGCAGCTCACTCCACAGCCTTCAAAGAACGCAAAAGATTCAAGAATTCTACAAGCCAAGGGGAGCAAGTCAACAAGCAGTGCTAGAGAAAGCCCAAAGGTGAGTTGGCAAGAGACAGTATTACAGTATTATAGGGAAATCTTACCTTAGAAACTTTCTTCTTGCTACATGATCTCAAAACTGAATGTACTTTGTGTCATCTGTTTTGCTTATATTTTTTGTATGTTTACTTGTTGGGGTTTTTTGGTTTGTTTCTGAAGAAAGAATGAATCACCCTTTGGAATCTTCTCTTGTTTAGAAATCTATACATCAAGCCAGACTGAAATGTCTTTTAATCATCATTAGACCCATACCAAGTAAAATTTTGGGTAAGAAGCTGAAATTTTACTTTCTTATTTAATTTCCCTAGACCTAGAATTTCCTTTGACACTCTATTATTTAAAAAAAAAACAAAACAAAACAACAACAACAAAACAAACAAAACAAACAAACAAACAAAAAAAAACACTGAAGGAAAAATAAAGGTCTAATGAAATCTCCTAGAAAGGCAATGCAGCAAAGAACTTTCTCAATACTGATAACTTTTCAGGAATTCCTTAACCAACTTGTCATCCCTTTGGCTGTCAGCAGTCAGTTCCCTCCCAGCATTAAAAGGACTGGCAATGCTTCATGCAAGGACGGGGACCCTGCAGGAGAGCAGCACGCTGCAGTCTCAGGACACCATTTTGTTCAGTGCAGTGCCTCTGCACAGCTTCATCTCGTCAGTGTAACCCCTCACCTGTTGTAACCCCACCTGAATCTGTGGGCTCGGGTGCCCAGTGCCACTCCCAGCAAAATCCGAAACCCTGCTGCTGCAGGAGGGCTGAGCTCCCAGGTGCTGAACAACCCGCTGCATCACCGGGGATCCTTCTCTCTTCCAGCCACTCAGATTCCCAAGTGCTTCCCAACCTCAGGCTTTTCTGTCCTGTTGTATTCGGATAAGGGATTTTCTTTGTTTTCCCTCAGTTTCTCACATACAGCAGCAGAGCTGTGCTGCTGTCAGGACTGCTGCCCCACTGCTGAGCTGTGCTCCCATATGCTTTATGGTGCTCTGCAGCAAAGAAGGCTGGCTACTAAGCACACAGACAGCAGCACTGCCAGATGTAGGGACACACATACCTGGGGAGGCAGTCTGAATAAAGCCCGTACCTGCTCCAGCAGCATGCAGGCAGCACCTGACCCAGCAGAGGCATGCTTTTTGGCACCCACGGTCATGCCAGCAGCTGTTCTCCTCATCAGGACTGAGTTTCTGGGACTGTTTTTCTCATTTCTGTAATGTAACCAAGCAGCTTACAGAACTGTTTACCTGGCATCCGCATATCCTTACAGAGCAAACTAACAACCTGCTCTCCCTTTCTAATAGTTGCAAGAGTTATTTTTCCACTGTGCTGATCTTTGTCTCAAACTACAGGGCAAGAGAGCTTCTGAAACACCAGGGAAGCGGCTTGGTCTGCAGAACAGGAACATACACTGTCCACCTGATGACAGGCTGCCAAATCCAAAATGAAACAGCATCAGTGTCAGTAACTCATGTAAGAAAAGCACCAGGTAAAAGTAACAACAGTTACAGGGAGGCAGATGAAGGTGGTTTCTGGGCTCCAACAAAAAGATTTTTTAAAGGGTTTATTTACAGATATCTGCTGTGAAAGATTTGGCTGCAAGAAAGAACCAGGTATCCCTGTGCATTTGGATTTGTAAGTAATTCTGGCAGCAGAAACCAATGAGAGCTTTCCTGATCCTTATCAGGAGAGCCTGAGGGCAAGGTCCAGCCTTCTTCTAACAGAGGATTACTTCAGGACCCCTGCTCAGACCTGTCTACCTTTATATTTTTAATCCCCTCTCAGGGAGAAGAAACCACTGCACATTTGCTGCACTCTGCTGCAGACAGCAGTTTACCAGCTGTGGTAAGTCTGGCTGATTTAAGCAAATGTTTGGGTTCCTAAGTTTCATTTTTCTTCTGAAGACTTAGTCTCTACAGGTTGGGAAGCCAGCACACCAAGAAGAAAAATTGTCTCCAGGTCTGCAGACACTTACAGACCTTGTTGGCCTTTGTATCAGGTTTTAGATGTGGTCTTCAGTCTTCCTTGTGGTGCAGGTGATTTTCTTCTCTTTCAGTATAGTTGGAGACATGAATGACACCTGTACCAACAGCAGTATCAACCCCAAAGTAGAACTGTTCCAGCTGATCATGTACACTCCCACATTTATCCTGGGATTGCTGTTCAATGTGTTGGCCCTCTCGTTCCTGTTTTTTCCAGCTAAAAAGCTGTCAGAATCTACAGTCTACCTGATAGCCCTTATTTTCCTGGATACTTTGCTGCTGTTCACTCTTCCTTTTAAAATCGTTTCCTATCACCTTCAGAACAAGTGGAAATACGGGTCTACATTTTGTTCCATCTTGGAGAGTCTTTACTTTATAAATATGTATGGCAGCATCCTCATCTCCCTCTGCATCTGCGTAGACCGCTACATCGCAATCCAGCACCCTTTCATGGCTCCCACCCTGCGCTCCACCAAGAAAGCTGCTCTGGTCTGTGCTGTCATCTGCCTGGGCATCTCGGCTGGGACTGTGTCTACTTCCCAGTTTCATGAGGAGAGCTACAACATCTCATCCTGCTTCCACAACTTCTCCAACACCACATGGGAAAACACAGGCCTGATAATCACCCTGGAGATGATCTTCCTTGGCAGTATGGTGGCCATGGCCTTCTGCACCATTCAGATCGTCAGGTGTCTGAGAAACCACAGAACATCAGAGAACTGCCAGACACACACGACCAGAGCAGAGAAGGTAGTAGTGACAAACTTTGTCACGTTTTTGGTCTGTTTCACACCTTACCATGTGATGTTCTTCCTGTACTTTTTGGTGAGAAATAGCATCATGTACGTCCCTTGTCACACTGTGCTGCGGGACATCCTTCAAGTCACCCTTTGCTGGGCTAATCTGAACTGCTGTCTGGATGCGGTCTGTTACTATTTTGTTTTAAAGGAATCTGCAGAAGGTGCATTGCAAAACAAAGTGAGAAATCAGCAAGAAGAAAGCTTTGATCCACACACTGAATGTTAGTAACTTTGCCCGATAAGTGGAGATGCTACCCGGAAAGGTACAGGACCCTGAACTACTTTTCTAAATCATTTACTTTAAATACTCAGATGTGAAAATATTTCATAAAAAGAACAGAACTAAGCCCATTCTCAGGGCTCCTAGCCTATTTGCTTCCCTTCCACAGTGCTTTGTGTTGTCATTTATGGATAAAAATAATTGAAATCGTTTTTTGTAAATAGTGATATCTCTTTGAATGTGATTCCCTTTTACTTTGGGGAAAAAAAAAAAAAAAAGTATTTACTTACAGATGGTAGCATATTTCACTCCAATGTCCACACCACACCTGCAGTCCTGCAGGCCTTCATTCACTACAGCCTTGGGCTGCAAAGAAGCAGTGACATGGAGTTTATGGCAAAAAGCTTCAGATTAAATCCTGTTGCCCCTCCTGCTCTGATCATACATGCTTATGTTATAGACTGAATTCCAGATTTCCCTGCTAGCTCTTCTTACAGGCTTTTCACATACTCGTTCCTTCCTGGTTGGCTACAAAAGTAGTTTCGTGTACAGAGCCAAACCAAACAAGACATGCAATAAAAAACCTGAGTCCAGTGCAGCAGCAAACAGATGACAACCCCCCAATTCACAGGGAAGTAAGGAAAAGCCCCAAAGCAGCAGCCAGCACCACTGGACCTCAAACAACTTTTTGTGCCTTGGAAGAATATGAGCACTATCACTTCCCAAACAAACGAGGCAATAAAAAAAAACAACCAAACACTGACAGAAGCCTCACGTACCAATCAGTTACTTCTTATCAGTGCTCACAGGCATCCAGATAGCCTGAATGATGAGGTGGTGCCAACCTGAGAGAGGCAACTCAGTGCCCTGGGGTACACTGCTGCCTCCAGCACTGCTCTGTGGCAGCCAGTCCCTTTCCTGGGGTTGAGAATGATGACAACTGAAGCAATTAGCGTTCATATTCACGTAGAGCTGGATCCTTGCAGTATTACCTCCCCAAAAGGGATACTATATTCCAGCCTCTGCACTGACTTTTCTCTGTACGTTTGTGAGAAGGATTATGCACAAACCAAGAACTGACTTCCTCCCGAGCTCCACTTTGCATGGGGAGAAAGTGAAAGTTTATGATGTTGCCACATCTTTGTACGAGATCACACTAAAGAAGTGCAGTTGCTGAAGAAGGAAATGCGAGCCTGACGTGGACATAAGTATCTTCTGTTCCCTCCCTCAGTAAATTCAGAAAATCTAGCCAGCTTCCTTGCCAGCAGACAGCAAATCCTCATCACCTCCTTGTTCACAGCTTACCTTTAGCTGCACTGCAGTAGACACAAAGGTTTTATCACTGAGATTTCAGACTCCTTTTAGAAGCACGTATAACAGAAGAAAGCAGCGTTGGTGCAGAAGACTTAGCAGTGGTTGAAGTGGACAACAAAGGGGGTGTTGATTTTAACCAATAATGCCTGAATATAGGAACAGAAATTGTATCAGTTCCTCCTGAGGCAAAAATGCCTTAGTATAACGGGAAACTGATTTCAATTGTATTTCTGCAGCCAGAGGCAGCTCCTCCTTCCAGACAAGGAGCGTGAAATAGTTTATTTTGCTTTGCAAGTGGAGTGCTGCAATGGGCACAGGCAGAAATCACGCTTCATTCAGCAAAGCTGCTGCTTACTCTCTTGTTGACCGCATTTACTGGTGATGGTGATGTTATCAGATAAAGTGCCATAAAGATACAGAAATGACACAGCACAGTGACAGGAGCACTCCCATTCCTGACCTTGCTGTGACAGAGTCAGAGACACACACGGCCCTGGACACATCTGGTATTGGTGGGAGGATGCTCTGCCTCTCACACCTGACCTGTGCAGCCCTCTCCTGGATTTGCAGCTGAACAGTGTGCAGCTGTACAATTCAGTTGAGTGCAGCAGCTTCCTTGCTCAGCTTCAGAGTTTAGAGGCACTGATTTCACTAGAAAGGCAAAGACTTTTCCCTCCACTGAGAAACTTCTAGCAATAGTCTCCAATGACTCTGTGTATTTTAGATACTGTGAAAGGCAAAGTACACTACAACATCTCTGTTTATCCATCATTTCGTCTCACTTATTCTCCTAACTCCAATTTTTGTACACTACTGCTTCAAAAGAGAGACATTTACCACATTTTCTAACATGACAAAATGGTTGCTGTTAAGAATCGCAACAGCTGTTCTATGAAGGATTACAAACATTTCCCAGGAAGAAAAACACCAAAGAATGTAAAATTTTATGTCTGCTATATACCACAGATTCCTATTAATCCTTTTCTCTGTTCCAAGAGATTAAGTTGGTTTTATACCTGTGAGCAAATATTGGCAGTCTAGAGTTCTAAACATGGCTAGTCAGTTGTTCATCTGAAACTAAGCTTAGGATATCCAGTTTATACCAGGAAATCCAGTTTAGACTGCACTTCAGAGCACATCAATGCAATCCTGACCATTCCCTGTTAAGTATTAACTTTATAATAACAAAACCATCTCCCAGGGTGACATTTAACCCAGGCCCACTCAGCCAGCCAGTGCCTGAGACAATGAAGGACAGTATTTGAATTAGGTTTATGCATGAGAAGTTGCAGACAGCAGAGACCAGGCTGACTTCAGCTGTGCTAATAGGCTTGAAAACATCTGAACTGGAAGGGGGCAGAAATAAATGAATGGGACTTTCTGCAAACCAGAGTTAGTGGAGCTGTAAAAGCCCTGTGGATAGGGTTGTTTCCCTCATGCAGAGTGAAATAAGATAGTATTAATAACGAATGTCTTTATGCAGGCCATTTTATATAAGTAGTGAGAAAGTAAAAGAGGCTGAGCTCTGAAATACACATCCTTGATCTGACCTCAGGCTCTTGCAGAAACTCCTGCCTGCATCTGCTCAGCGAGGACCATGGGGCAGAACCCTGCTGCACAGCGAGACGTGTTCACTGCCACTTCAAATGCTCTGGGGTACCCCCCTCAATCACCCATTCCAAGTTAAATGGGGATGCGCTCTACTGGGCTCTTCTCCCTTCTCACTGCCCCTCACTGCTAGCCTGCCACAGACCTCCAGCCCCTGAGGGCATCACACACAGCACAAGGACTCCTAAATCCTACCCTGCTCCCTGAACTTCGGGTTGCGTAGCTTGCAGAGCAAGGCAACCAGACTCCCATATCGAGAACTAATTTATTTGCTTCAGATGAAGGGGTTGTTTTTCCAGAATTCATCTGCATACATTCAAGAACCTTATTTTCAGTGTCCTTCGCCATTCTTACAGTCACATCGGTCACATGAGGTCTACACTCCTGCCTCCACCCAGTGTTTACATGTCCTTTAAACACAGATGTGAACAGAACTATGTAGGCCACCCTCTCTTATTAAAGTTTTGACAAAACTGTCTGGGCACAAATTATTTTCCCAGGCAAATAAAAAATGTCAAAACAGCAAAACTTAAAGGTAGCCCTGAAGGAGCTGGGAGAATAGAAGACCTTTGCAGATCAGTTTGAGGGCTCCTAGAAAAGTCTCGTGCCACACTGGTTACCCATGAGGTCAGAACAAAGTGTTGCTAGGCAGGTTTCCCAAATCCAAGGAGATGAAGAAGAGGCAGTGCAAGGCTGCAGAAGGTGACAAACCATTCTGTGGAGGAGAACCACAGTGCAGGTACCCTGCTGGAGCTAACAGAGAGCAGAGGGGAAATTCACTGATGAAACTTCCATTTCTTTAGTGCACCCCACTCTCACTGCAAACCACATTCCTTCAACTTCTGCTGTACCTGATGTTAGAAACCCTTTTCTATATCACAGTCAGCAGCTGTGGAAATGAAGTCAGAATTGTAGCCTGGAGGGTGCAATTGAATACCCAATTGTTGACCCAATTATCACTGCAGAGACTCCAGTGGTCAGCCTCCAAGCAGGGAATAACTAATAGGGATAGATCAGTTCTTGAGGAAAAAAAGGCCCTGCTTTCATGCTAATAGTATTTGTTAGGAAGAACAATGAAGGAAAATAAAGTTAGAGACGAAGCAGCAGAACCTTTCAGGGCTGAAGGTTCTTCAGGAGAATCTTTGAACTGTGAACAAAATTTCAGAGCAGTTTGGGATTTGCTTTTGCAGCCCTGGGTGGAAGTTGGTAGACACCACCCAAAGCAGGTGTCCAGGTTAGCTTTAGCTTTCTTTTTGTCACTTCACTCCTACTCATACCCTTAGAGACGATGTCCAACATCTGCTACTAAACAGTTAAAGGAGATAAAAACTTTAAGAAAAAATTAACCAAAGAAGGAAAACGAATCAAAGCAAAGAGCAGAGGGGTGGTAAATTAACGGCAGCTTTCCTCAGCAGGTGCCCGCTCTGGAAGCTGCTGTGGGAGATCTCAGCAGCAGCACCAGTGCCAGGAGAGGGATCCATAGGGACTGTGGGGGCTGTGGGAGCGTGTGGGCATTGTCCAGTAAATCGGCGGGAAAAACTCCCGCCCTTGGGCTGCCACAAAGAGAAAATGTCAGAAGGTACGGGCAAGTGGCAGAGCAGTGACAAGGGAGCAAGCAATGCAGCTGCTGGGTGCTGTGTGGCCTGACAGCATGCTGCCTTCCGGTGCTGCCCTCTGCCACGGGGCTTTGTTCAGACACAGAACAAAAAAAATCCATGAAAATCAACAACCTCTCACCCCCCCAAACAGCAACAAAAAAGAACAATGCCCAAATATTTCCCCACCTGCCCCATTGCCTTTGGGATTTGCTTCCACAAGGAGTCCCCGCTGCCCATTGGGCAGCCGTTCCCTGGGCAGGCTGCACCTCAGCATGGTGGCTGGAGGGCTTATTTTGTGTATAGACAGCAAGGGATTGCTCTCCTTTCTCCTCACCTGCAAAATGTAAGAACAGCTGCCATCAGAAGAATGGCAGTACTTTTAAAGCTTTCCTTCACCCAGTGAGGATTTTGCACAGAAATACTCTCTTGTCTCATGACAAAGCACACCCCACTGGGCCGCATTTCTGCAAGAAAAAGAGGTGGCCTGAGACACTACAGTTCTGGTTTGAGCTTCCCTGCTTACTTCACACTTGGGCGAGCACTGGGACGCTTAGATGAGCGGATTAAAATCTGCACATGTGGAGGATCTGGGCATGAGGACACAGGTGTGTGCCACCATCCCACCGCCATTTGGGACACCCATGGTAGCCCCACACCATCTTGAGCGGGAGCTGAGCAGCTCTATGCCCTGCTCTCCAGCTTGAGGTTAATGCAAAACTGTGGGGAAAAAGTGAACTGAAGAATTAAAGACCTGCTGATTTTGCATGGGCGAGCACAAAGTCCTGCTGAAAGGCAGCACTGCGGGAGCAGCTAGGCTGAGCGCTGAATGAGTTCAGATTGCCAAGGAGATTCATGCCAAATATTTACCCTTTGGTGCGATTAAACAACTCCATCCAAAGTGCTGAATGAAAGCAAAGTGCATTTCCTCTGCAAACCTCATTATGGAATCGACATGCCTTCCTCTCCCCACTCAGCAACCCAGCCAGCAGTTTTGTTCCTTGCTACCTGCTGTTGTAAGTGAGGTTTGCTTTTGCTTTGCTGTTTGCTCATCCATTTCATGAGCTAACACTGCCGTGGGGGGAAAGAGAGACCATTTACATCCTTGACATCTTAATTGAATCTTTTTAAAAAGCTGTTATAATGCCCAGGGAGAGATGGTTTGAAACACGTATTGCAAACCAGCCTTGTGTCTCAAAGGGGCCCAGGCTGAGCTGTGACCACCTGTGCTGTGTTAGCTCTCACAGGTCTGCTTGTGGCTGCTTTTCTTCATTTTACACACACTCATTTCAATTCATGGGAAAAGGAGAACAGCCCACGTGGAGTGACTTTGTAAGAGCAGAGGCAATCATGGTATCACGATCTGAAAACAGCGAGAAGCAGCTGAAGCCTGATCCAAAGCCTTTATCTTACCTCCTGAAAGGAAAGGAGCACAAAAACCACAGAATAGCAAGCTTCAAAATTAGTTGCTCCGTTAATAATGGATGGGGAAATCTCTTTAAAAGACAATGAATTCTGAGAGGTTTTCTTCAACGTGCTTCAATCAGTTGTCCTCTTTTCTGAAGCTTCTTTCTCCAGTCTGAACATGAGAATACCTCAACTATTGCATGGTATGATTTCAACTGAACTCAAATATAGATCTAAAAGCTCAATTATGAAGTTATATACTTGGCCTTTTAGATTAATTAATCCAAAGGAATTGAACAACATCGTGGCTTCCATTGAAGAATTCCTTTGCACTAGCAAGAATGGTTAATCAGAGCTGGCATAAACACATTCCCTATAAATAACAATATTCCCAGAGAAAATATTCTCTGCAAACTTAAGGAAACAGCTGCTTCTTGATTCTTCGACCCACCCATTCAAGGTATCAACAAGACAGCCTAAAACAAGATTGTCTGTGAATACAGTAGAATGCTGCTGAAAGCAGCAGCCTCAAGCCAGCAGGCAGGGACACACAGTTGGTGTTTCTGCTCAGCACTCACCTCCTTACCTGCAGGCACAGCACGTCAGATGCCGCTGCATTTCAGAGCAATCAAGTCTGGTCCTCATACAAAGAAGCAGAGCTCTCCTACATACATGAGGCCATTCTGCAGCCACCACGAAAAGCAACAGCTAGTATTACCCTGTCCTGAAGTCAGCTTTGTTTTGTAAAATACCAGCCAGTATAAATATCTGATGCACAGGGCCATAGGTGTCCAACCCTTTGGCTTGCCTGGCTGCACTGAATGAAAAGGAATTGTCTAGGTTGCTCCAAAAGTAATTCCTCCTGTTTACTTCCATGGAGATTGCAACCGATACGAAGAGAGCAATAACATCGTATAACAGACAAATTCTCAGATACAAAACACCTTTTCAACATAGGTACCACCATTAGCTATGAATTTTATGACTGGAGGAGACACGATCAGATTTTTCTTTGAGTTGAATGTCTGATTGCAACTATACATTCCATTCAAAAATTTGCTGATTATGTATTTATATTGACTGAAAATCGAGTCACAAACAGACTGATAATTTTTTCAGCAACCTTGAAACCTATTCTCAAATTCCTTTATCAGAATGAAGAGCGCAGCTGCGTATTTTTTTTGCTGTTCACAAGACTGTGTTTAGCCAATGTACCCTTACTCTCCAGGAACCAAAGGAGCCTAACTTTGGGCATCCTAAGGCACATACGTAAGTGTGTCCAAGAGTGAGAACAGTCTCTCATTAATTTGGCATCAATAGAAGGTATCTGACATCTGTTCTTGTTGAGCCGCTTGGGCTGGGTACAAACAACAAGGCAAGCTCCATGGGACTTCCCCACCAACCCAGCAAGATGCCCCAGCCTGCAGTGGGACACACAGACAAACATGCTTCCAAGGAATGTGCTTGAGGGTGTTGGGATGGGCTGCTGCTGCTCCACGGAAGGGAGACTGAGTTCAGAAGTTATCCTGAAATCCTGTAGTCACACATCGTCAAAACAAAGTTTAAAGTTCATGGTAACAGCAGATCTTGCCTCCCTGTTTCCCTTCACATGTTTAGCTAGATGCAAAACTAAGACTTCAGTAGTGATGATGCAGAATATTCCGGGCACTGGTCATCAGTAGCAAGAATATGCCTATTTCTTGTACTAACACTGAAATAGGTGGTCCTAATAGGTGCACACCGAAATCGTTTCCTCAGCACTTACTTTTTAGGACAATATGTTGATTTTCCCAGTAAGCAATCTCATGGCAGAGCACCACACAGATCACAGCTTTCTCCTTACTGACCTCTCCTCTGGAAGAGCTGCAGGAATTTCCTGAGGCACAGAGGAACAGTGGATTTTCCAGACGTGACTCCAGAAAATACCTTTGCAAGCTGTAGCGTTTCCATCTTTACGTCCGCCCAGATTTATAGCTTGAGATGCAGAACAGGCTTTGGCAAATGATTGTTGTAGAATGCAAATCCCTTCTACAGAACCCCACCAATGGAAAAAGGACACAGGTATAGAAGAGGTAAATTCAAAAATGTGATTTCACAGCGAACAAACACACACTTTATGTATCAGAGGTAAAAGATTTTATTATCCCATGGATGTTTCCTAAGAGGTAAGAGTTCTACCAGACAAAATATACAAAGCATTTTGTTTTCTTTCTAGACAACTGCATTCTCACCTATGAAACAGCAACCACGTTAGTTCACCTTAAAGAATCAGGGCTTGTCCTTACAGCTGCGGGGTTGCACGGAGTTAGCATATTCAATGGCCAGTTAATTCATGCAGAATCAGAGGGAAGGGAAAAGGTCTGAGCGCTTACCTGAGTGCAGGCTTAGGATCCCAGAAACAGAGAGAAATGCAGGGCTTAAATTTACCAGTTTGTGATACTTCCGCCAAGCAAACCGATACTCTGACTCTCATCATTCACTTTGCGATTAAAGGTTAGGGCTAATAGCAAGCTGTAGTTGGAAAAACACAGCTGTACTATAAAAGCAAACACTCTTCTGGCAGTGGGAAACTTTCCTCACCGGTCTGCATGAAACACATGCAATCCAACATCTCACATCCACCTTAAAGCAGGAGATCAGCATCTCCTCCTCTACCTATTAAAATCTAATGTTTATGGATGAGTTTTTATATAAAAAAATAATAATCTGAGCTTCTAAGGACATACTAATTGATATTGCATTATGTGATCATTTTAAGATACTGTTTTGTTTTCATATAATTAGCTCACAGTACTACTAATAGAAGTCTGACTCTCAAATACATTAATTTTTTTGGTCCTGCTGAGTTAATGACTGCTCTTGCATTTACTTTATCCTTTCTCTTCCTGAAACAACAGGCTCATTTCAACAGATGAACAAGTCCAGATTTGCTGAAAACCAATTAACAAGAATGTGCCAAGCTGTTCTTTCAAGTCAAAAAACTGCCTGCATTTTAAGAACCTCATTAGTTTTAACTATATTTATGGAACAGAGGGAAGAATATTTAATTACCCTGCAATTTTTCCTTCTGATGATCAATAGAAACACAATTTTGTTCACACAATTTCTCTGCAGTATATCGATGCACTGAATCTTGCCTTGTATCAACACCTGCTCTCCAGCGGTGCCTACAGATGACACAACACACAGCTGGGCTATAGGGATTATGATCAAAACAGCTTTCTTCAGAGGAGTCCTGTGGGAATATGCACTCAAACAAACAAACAAACAACAACAACAACAAAAAAAACAAGCCACCCTGCAGTTTTCTGCAGTTGCCAGTAACTACTGATTCTGCTGCTGATACCACTTTGCATGCTGGCATGGCACCCATCCACGGACAGATGTGATTCTGACAACTCAGAAAGACAGATCTATGTGAACATAACTCATCTTCCAGGAAGGAGGAGCTGGTCTGGAGAGGTGAGCTGAAATAAAGCACCCAGCTCCATCAGCAGCCCAGAGATGGGACGTCAGATATGAGCTTTGGCAGCATGTATCAAAGGCTCACCTCTATTTACTCAGGCAAAATGGCAGCAGATGGGCTCAGAAGCCACAAGCAGACACCACTTTCTTGTTATATTGAAGGCTGAGGGAGGGTAGCCTGGCTGGTTCCAGGTATGCCACTCCAAATCAGCCAGGAGCAAGACACAGAAACAACACATATGGGCTGCTTTCACTGTTTGAAAACTTGGTCTTCATTTGGACAACAAACTGTGAGTACCACAGTTCGGTGTGGACAGAAACCCTCCTTCTGCTGAGCTTTCCAAATCACCCTGTTTGTAACCTCACATCTAATTCTGAGTCCATCTGATGACATATTCTGGTCGTTACATCAGCATCAGAATGGTAATTCTCCTCCTGCAGTATACCTTCTGCCCCAGCTTCACAACAGTGCCAGCATGAAACTGCTCAGACAGGAGAAGAGCACCCATTTCCAGCATCCTATTTCTTGGCTGTCCCTTCTACCCAAAACCTGCTCCAAAAACAGATCCCCCCCCCCCCCCCCCGTGAGGTGGAAGAGGCTGCATTTGCTCCAAGGCCATCTGTGACTGCTATATAAATTTAAGCCCAGCAAAACATCTCAATAAGGAGAAAAGAGAACAGAATCAACTGCGAGGCCACGACAGACCCAAGGCTTTAGAGCTGCACAAGCAGGAGAGGGAGTAAAGAAAGTAAGACAGATTACCAAGTCTAAAAAGAGGGCTGAGAGCATGTGTGTGCAAGCAAAGCCATGGAAGGTTACAGCTGGACAGAGGCTTCATGACTTTCTGCAGATAACAGTTTCAACCACAAAAGTGTTTTCAAAGTGACGAATACGGTGGCAGTCCCCAGCCTCACGTCGACTGATACCTGAAAGGGATTAAAAGAGAGAAAGACAAGGAGAAAACTCAACCAGCGTTCATTTATAAGAGCTGCATCAAGTCAGGGAAGGAAAGCAGAAGGGATGTAATTGCTGAATGTTCCTGCATTTCAATGCAGGAACAACACAGCCCATACAGAACATGGCATAATTTTATCTTAGGAAGAACAGCTCCATTGCCCAAGCCCTGGTCCTGCAGTAAGAGCTGCCATGAGCTGGGGAGCCACAGGGGAGCAGCTGGCTTCAGCTGACAGCACCTCATTATTATCTCTGAGACCAGAGATCCTCACAAAACCAGCAGAAGCTATAGGCTGGTACAGAGCCAATGTGGGCTTAAAATCGTCACCTGCTGGCTGTTTGAATCAGCACACACATTGATGCTGCCAAAGCCTCAGCCTCTCTGGAGAACAACAGCTGTTCCCCATGTCCCTGTGGTGCAGGAGCTCATCTCTGGGCAGCAGCACCAGACAGATGCAGCCTGGCCGTGCCCTGCTGACAAACAGGACCACGCCAGGGCTGCAGCTCTGCTCAGGGCTATGGGGGTCTGGGAAAGCAGCACGAACAGCCCCATACAGCTTCCAGACACCCTCAGCACCACGCAGCTTGCCCAGACAGCCAAACCAAGAGTAGGCTCATATTTCAGATAAGGCTTGAAAATAAACAGATAACTACAAATACTGAAACAGATTATTATTATTATTATTATTGTTATTATTATTATTATTATTATTATTATTATTATTATTATTATTATTATTATTATTATAGCAACACTGGCATTTGTGTATAAAATACATACTGCTGCTTTTCATGAAATCAGTTTAAGGTAGTCTAATCTTCTCTCCTCAAAACTTTTTTCATATTATTAGGAATTTAATTTAAGGCAATTTGCAGATTTAATCTGCTCTGAATAGCTGCCACTATCCACATTAAGGAAATTTTCTGAACAGTTCCCAATAGCGCTACTATTAGTTTGGCCCCAGGAGTCCATGTGCAAATGAACTGCAGGCTCCTGCAAGTATTTGTATTAATGGTTCTATTAGCCCACTAGGTGCAACAATAGAAACACCGACAGCAGCCAGCACCCATTTGCAGCGATGTTTGAGGTTCAGCTGAATGAGGTGGGAAACACCTCAAGAGCACTGCCTGCTTCCACCTGCAAGGAACCACCTTCCCCCTCCCACCCCCCACCTCACCCTGAGGCTGTTAAAGCACAAATAAGGGCTGGGATGCAGGGGCAGCTGAGCACTGCGAGGCTCTTACGTCTCCTGGTGCTCCTCCGCTTCAGCCTGTAGGTCTCCTTGCCGCTGCACAGGCGGTAGATGAAGGAGCCGAGCTGCTCCATGTCGCTGACGTGCTCAGTCGCAATCATCTCCTCCTGGATGATGTATGTCTGAGGCAGGTACGTCCCTTTCTGAAATGACAGTTTCCACCAAAATAAGGCATGACCGGTGCGGTGATCTCTTATTACGGAGAGGTGCTGCTAGGAGAGAACCACCAGGGACTGCAAAAAGTGGGAGAGAGGCAATGGAGTATCTCAGGGATGGGAAGCCACTGCTCTTGCCACAGGGATCTGCTCAGCAGTGAGGAGTCTGCAGGCTGTGCCCAGCTTGGAGGTGCCTGGAGGCTACCTGGGCAATGAGCATCTATGCTACAAGCACACCTTGGACCGGGGGCACTTCTAAGCAGACTGGATGCTTACCAGGCCATGAAGCAGAGTTTCATTTATGGTGCCTTTTGCCTAAGGTACGTCAAAGAAATAAAAGAATCGGCAGATTCTGCAAGAGGGAGCAATACGAGACGAAAAGGCAAGCAACAGCAGCAGTTTCAAACTTCACCTCTTCAGCTTCCACCACAGGACTGGTTATCTCCACAGAGATGTACCTGGAAACACTGCATTAAGTCAGCTCCGTGCTGCTGGGCTGGCGGAGCCTCTCGGATCGATACAGCTCTCTTTTAATGGTGCAGCACAAGACTATTAGTGGAAGCCTGTATTACACTGACACAACTGTTCTGCAAGAAATTCAATTACTGGTTCTCAGTGGGGCAGCACAGGAGAGGGCACACGATATGTGCAGTTACAGGCATGAGCCCTCATGTTAACACAGGGGACTGGGGCTCAGGATCTGCCACAGCCTTGGCACGGCTTACGGGCACACACACAGGCAATCCAGTCCTTTCATTGTTTTAGATTTAAATAGCTGTGGGAGCTGAGATAATCAGGATTTCTTTCTCCTCCATCACGGGACTGCACAACAAATACAATACCATCAATTCTCTGCCAACAGTTTTAAGAAAACTAGAGCTTCCAGCATCTCCACTGGGAAATTAATCGGGTTCTACAAACGACGTGGATCATCCATCATTTAACCAGGTCATCTCCAGCTTCCTGTGACTGCATGGTGGGAGCATCCTTCCATCCTTTACTCTCAGGTACTCATGCAGCTCTGTTCACCGAACCATCACACAGATGAA
The DNA here is from genome assembly GCA_035772895.1 of Perdix hodgsoniae. NCBI lineage: Eukaryota > Metazoa > Chordata > Aves > Galliformes > Phasianidae > Perdix > Perdix hodgsoniae. The sequence continues at coordinate 7,478,898 of JAPSGF010000037.1, read as the reverse complement.
AAAAGACAGAAACTTGCAAGAAGCAGCATAGCTGCCATTTGCAGGCAAGGCACTCAGACAGGAGAGGTCTGGTAAGACATACAGCAGGTTGAGATCTGGGCTGGGCACAGCTGTGCCTACAGGCTGCAGGGACCACGAGCAGGCAGCAGGCTGAAGAAAGGGCAAAGGCTTCACTGAGTGCCTGTGCCACCAGAAAAAGGAGTTACAATCACTTGCTGCACTGAGGTTTGGTGCTAGAAGTAGGGCTGAAGCCACTGAACACCTTCAAAACTTAACCTGCAGCTGGAAATCAGTCTCATTCATGAGTAACTTGACTGGATTAAGAAGAAAAAAGCGAGGACCAGCATGGAGTACTTCAGAGAAGGGCACACCTCTGGGCAACCTGCTCTACTGCCTCATGGCAAGAGACTTTTGTGAGCAATAAGACCAAGCTAAGCACTCGAAAACGCTGTCTCCAAGGTGCACATTAAAACCTGCACAGACAGACTGGACACTTATCTATCCCAATAATCATGAAGTTATTTAAACTCACGTCTGCTTTGTACGCAATTTAAAGAATTAAGGTCATAATAGTCATAAAACCATCTTAACTGCATTTTTATTCCCCTGTAAATTCTATTTCCGATAAAGTATAATTTTCACTCCCTGTGACTTTATACCTGTTATTTGAGGACGTGACCAGCATTTCCAGTCTGCTAGTGTTCTAATGAGGCTCTGCCATCAGCCTGTGCAATTCTCTTTTCCATTTCCCCTGCTGTGGGGACTGGTCACCTGCCACAGTGCCTGGTTCGGAGTGAATTGTAAGTAAATGTGTGTTGTAGCCCAGCAGGGCTCCCAGCACAGCAAACAGATGGTCACAGTGGATGAGATTGCAAGGAGTGCTGAGGAACAAGCTGGGAGATTGACAAGGATCTGAGATCGGGCATCTCTCAAGGCACAACCTTTCACCTCTCAGCTTAACCCCACAAAGTTCATCACACTGCAGGGAATTATATTGTTGGTTTTTTTTTGCTTTTAAACAGGCCCTCATGGAAGAGAGTAGGAAAGCCAGACTAAAGGCTTTGCTTCACCTTCTGCAGCCTTAAAAATCCTGTTTGGGTTTTTTTTTTTTTTTCCTGCTGTTAAGATTTAATAGAGCTCTATTTTAAGGTTGTTTTCAGTCACTGCAATACATCAGCATGAGCCTCTGAACTGAACAAAACTGCCAGTACTAAACCCAATTAATGCCTGTTGTGAGCAAAACTGCACTAGATCAAAAGCTGTGTTTCAGCCCTCAGCAATGGCAGGGGGAGCAGCCCAGATCACACCCCAAAGGGCTAAAAGCAGAGGGCCCAGTACTCCCCATGAGGCACTGACAGCTCTGCAAAAGTAAAATGCAGCAGCAAGAGCGAAAGGAAGGCTTTTTTTCCCCCCTGCTGATTCCCAGCTCTCAGTAAACACCTCGGGAAAGGGATCTGCTGCTTTTTGTGCTGTCCCGGTCAGTTCTTCTGTCATATCTGCATTACTGTGCTGCCTGCAAAGTGACTGTTTCAGCTGCAACCCACAAAGGCTTTGCTCTGCATGAAAACTCAGCTCTGCCAGGTCCAAGGCTCACTTTCACAGACACCATTTTCTGTTTTTTTCTGCCAGAAAAGCACACAAAATAAAGCAGGACTGCAGCCGTACCTTCACGTTAACCAGCAGCTCCCAGAGGTTGCGTGGAGGCATCACAATAGTGGTGTTCAGCTCAATGACGTAGCATTTATCCAGCGTTATGTCATGATAAGCTGTTAGACCCTGTGTTCCAAGCAGAGAAATTAACAAATTGAGCCCTTCTCAATGAAATATGGCTGTAAAGGTGGGTGAAAGGAGGCCGAGCAGGGCAGGAAGGAGGTACTGTTCAGCAAACGAGAAGCACTGCAGACTGAAACAACCTCAGTTCTGAGGAACACACAAGGAGCAGGTTAGAAAAGCTCAGACACGGCCCTGAGAGGGAAGACATCTCAAAAATGAGATCATCGTGCCGATATGGGGCAACAGCAACAGTGCTATGTCGAGAAAGAACCCAAGAGCCCCTTACTCGCTGGAAATCGTGGATGATATCCGCAGGGTCGCTCCCTCCAAACTGGGGCACCGGGACATTGATTTGCTCATAGTTGTCCTCAATGTAAATCTTGACATCTTCGTGCAGTTCCAGCTGCCCTCTGAACGGCGAATACAGCGAGTCTTCATAAAGGACGCCGCAGTGAAACACGCTCTCGCGGGGAAGCTGTGGGAATGAGATCCAGCTGGAGGCACAACGCACATACACCCCACACCCCAGTAACAGCTACAGCCAACACAGCAAAACCTATGGGTAAAAATACCCTTTTTGAACAGGCGTTTGGCCCCGTGGGATTTCCCAGAGGGTCAGCAGAAAGGTAAACTGTGGGTTCTTGCATTTTCTAGCTGGGCTGTTCCACAGACATAGCTTATAGCTCTGCTCATAGCAGATATAGCTATAGTATTTGCGTTTTTCTGCATAAGGCATACAGGCTTGGAGCAAGCAAAGCATCACTTCTGAAGGTACCCACAGTTTGTATGTGGCAGATGCAGCAGCACAAAAACATGAGCCGCTGCTCTCCTGCAGTCCAGAGGCACAAACTTGCTTGCACCAAAATCCCTGTACCTGTGCCCACTGGATTACCACCGGTGTGTGGGAAAGCTGAGCAGCCCTGTGGTGGTCATGTGATTTCCAGATCAGGCGTATGTGAGAACAAGTAATAAATAATTGATGCACCCGAAAACAAGGACTGTAAATTAATTTGACAGCATAAGCATGTACAGAGCAAGGAGAGTACAAAAAGACACTGCTGAGTGGATAAGTGCTGGCTGAGCAGCAGAACGAAGTATTCAGTGCAAATTGATGATTGAAGTTTCTTGGCTGAGCACTCAGCAAGCCACAGAGCATAGCAGTTTCCTCCTTAAAATGGGGCTGTGTCATGTCTCCCTCCCCATGCTTTGACCCACTGCTGCTTAAATCCACAGCGCTGTCAGCCCAGTGCCTTCACCAGGCAGAGCTCTGCAAAGCCTACAGGGAAGAAAAGGTGCTGAATTTAACAGAGGATGTAGGCCCATCTGCCATTTCATCTCCAGCTTGCTTTCCTTGCTTTATTAATAGCAGCATCTATTTTTGTTATGCTCACAGTGTTTCTCTGTGCTACAGCCTAAAAAACCCATTGCAAAATGCTGCTTTGCCTTGCTTGTACCCCCTGCTCTCTTCAGGGCTTTCTCAAGCCCTGCAATCAGCCAAGCTTTGAAAACTGGTTGACCGCTGACAGCAGTAACATTGGGTTTACAAGGCTGAACTTGCAGGTCATATTTTCAGAGAGTTAAAAAAAAAAAACAACAAACACCGCAATACAAAACACAAGAGAGGGGAAGAGGAGGATGACTGGAAGGCCCTTCCTGACAGCCAGGACAGAGGTGAGCCTAGCCCAGCACTTGAGACATGCCCCCTCTGCACAGCCCACAGTTACCAGCTCCCAGATCCCCACCGTGCAAAGCAACAAGCAGCAGCACAAATCAAAGGCTTGATGCAGTTTGCTTTGCTGCTCCAGATTGAGGAGCCAACCATCCTTCCCAGCTCATCCATACCTGCGTGATGAAGAAGTATCTGTAGACATACATTGATGCAAAGACCAAGCCAAGGAGCAGCACGAGGAGACCCATGGTCAGGTAGCACACCCCGCTAAGCGATGACCTGCGGCCCTGCACCACGGGAGCCTGCTCCTCCTGTGAGGCAAGAGCGAGAGCATCAGCCAGCTGCTGCCAAAGGGACCAGAAAATCAACAATATGGTCATTTAAAGGTTACACACAAGCTTGGGGCATGAGACTGAAGAATGCAGGCAGGGTCCTGCAACTTGACTTCACACCTGGATGCATTTCGGTCAGGGACCCCAAGGCTCCCAACCAGCTTTGTGGAGCCGCAGTTGGAGCACACCTCCAGCAGAGATTAATCTGTATGCATTTCCCTTTCATCCCAGCTTTGGAGGACCTGCAGCACACTGCCAGCTCCCTATGCTGAAGGACTGGTGTTTAATCAGCTTGTTGCCACTCCTCCAGCAAACAAAGCAAGCTGAAGAATAAAGCATTTGAAGTTCATCTCCTCTCTCCCCTTCCCCTCCTCCTACAGATGAGGGGTGGCAATGGTGACAAGACACAAAGAAAAGAAAATCACAATTCTGCGGAAGTTTAAAGGATCTCCGACACAAACAGCTCCGATGAGAGTCATGCTGTATGTCAAGTGTTCCACAAAACACATTTCCCCAGGCACCTGTCAATGGAAAAGCAATGCAGCCAGTGGGGTTGGAAAGGAACACAAAGCTCTGCTGCTGCTGATACGAGGAATGGCTGGAAAAACAGTTAAAGCTCCGCGAGCAAATGTCATCCTAAAGGTGCTGGGTTCCCGTGCTGGTAACACACCACCCAAACTCTGTATTTGGGAGGAGGTAGGGAAGATTCTCAGTGCTTTGCCCTTGGGGAAGCTGCGATACACCAGGAAAAGATGGAAAAATAATACTGCCAACGTAACCGAGGAAGGAAAAGCTCAACAGCCACTTTTCTGATGGAGTGGCAATGAAGGCAGTGAAGCTAACAGTGGTGTTGGGCAGGAACAATTAACTCCAGCCCTGTGGTATATTGTGTACAAACCAGCAGCTCAACCTTCACCGAGATGCAGATCTCCTCCTCCTTCCACATCTGAAGGCCACCAATCCTTGTCACTAGGAACAAACTGCAATTTACAAACAACCATGCGTCCGTTGGCAGTGAGCTTCAGGTGGCAACCAGAATATTAACACTCAACAACAGTAACATCACCCAGCAGATGTTTAGCAGCATCTTGCAAGAATTCATCAGCCAGATGCTCTTCTTGCAACAAGCCACCCATTCAGCCTTCTGCCTCAAAAAGATACTTCTTTTTTTTCTTTTTTTTTTCTTTAGTCAAGAGGTGGCCATGGCCAGCACCCCGTGCGACCCGTGGGAAGGGCACAGCTTACTCTTTCTCCCTATGGAAGGCATCCATGTCTCAAGGAGAGCCCCTGCACGCCCAGCGTTGTGCTGTAGGCACTTCATCCTACCGGGCAAAGCAGAAGCAGCTCCAGCACAACCTGGATCCCCAGACGAGCTGAGTCAGCTCCAGCGTGCAGGCACAGTCCCTTTGCAGATGCTCTACCCAGCGCCTGGCAGCAGGCAAGGGTGTGGAGTATAGAAAGGAACTCCTTTCCTTGGATAGCACAGGGTATTCCATATGCTTCAGCACCGTGCCTGCTCACAGGGAGGGCACAGGAACAGAGCGTGGGTGGAGGTACCCCGCTGGGAGGAGAAGAGGTTATGCTACAGACCGTCTGGTAGAGGAGTCTTCAAATCAGCCTGGGGGTGAAAAAACCCTAATTCAGTCTGGGGATTTTCTTCAGAATTTCTAGGCTTTCTGAGGACACGATGAAGGGAAACCACTCTGTTGCAGAGATGGGGTTGGGAAGGGTCTGAGCCACCAGGCCAGCAATGGCTCCAGCACTCTGTGCTCAGAGAAGGACAGAGCCCGTGAGCATAGGCTGCCAGTTGCCTTTGGCTCCCCAGTGCCACCAGTTGGCTTGCAGCACACTTTGCTCTTCCCCAGACTGCACACAGACCTCACATCCACACCAGCATCTTTCTTAAAGCAAGGTCAGTGCAGACTTCCCACTGGGACTGCTGTGTCTTTCTGAAGAGCTTATCCTTTAAAAATATATCATCATAAGTCCTTGCAGTTCCTTGGCCGATGGAAACACAACCCAGTGCGAGCTGCTAGCCATAACCCAATGAGCTGCCATCTTTCAGATGTCTTATCAGCACAGTCTAGCCTTATGAAAAATAGATCTTCACTTCAATCTCTCTTCCTGACCGGCGTCTTGCTGGAGATGACAAAGTGTGGAAATGAAAGGTGCTGTGTCCTGCCTCCCTCCCCATGACTCACAGCACTCCTCAGCAAAGCCAGGCTCAGCGCGTGCCCTCTTCCTGCTTCTTCAGCTTTTGAAGCAGCTCTGTCTGCCTCCCTTCATCAGCTGCTGCCAGGAGATCAAAACAGCACAGCGGCTCCTCCAGGAACACAGCTCAGGGCAGGCAGCTCCTCAGAGCTTATCAGTTTTCTCTACTCTATTTCCTTCTGAATGACATCTAATTACACAGGTAGAGAAACATCACAGCCATCGCTTCGCTCAAAGTCTTCTCTGCTCTGGCTGCTCTGAGATTTGAGATATTCTCCCTCCATATTTATGTAACTTGCTATGGCTGCATAAGCACATATATCCTTAACAATAACGTAATATCCAGCCTACAGCCAGATCTACTTGTGCACATCTTGCTGATTAAAGGATGCATTTGTTGAGCTCTCCATCAACCATTTTTCCTGCATTTATGAAACACAAGGGTTTCAAATCTTTCATTTTAGACATCGCAGGGCCTGATGAGCAGGGGGCACAGCTTGGCAAGTGCCTAAATGCACAGCTCCAACGGCACAGGAGCTTGGGGCCACTAAAAATAGATGTGATTTTGATGACAGACAAGTGAAGAGAGAAATGATACAGAGTAAATACTCAAAGGGATGCAGTTTTGAGAGCAGCTCCAGCTGAAAGGCAGTAAAACAAGTCAGCCATCTCCAAGAGGTGCTTGTTGTCTGTGCTCTTGATGTGAAGGATGCACCGATGCAATTACAGCCACTGCCACAGGCAGCCCTGCCTTCCTCTCCTAAGGAAGCAGGATCAAAATGTAAGAGACTCACATCAGAAAACCCAATTGATCTTGCTGCATACTTACTTTTGGCAACTAAAAGCAAAGATGGCAAAGGGAGAATAATTTCAAGGCCTATATCTTGAGCATATGAAGTGCCATATTGCTTGCAAAAATCAAATACTGCTTTACAGAACGTGAAGACCTGAAGCAACAAAAGACCCAGATTGCATGGGACCATGGGCAGCCTGATCTGGTATTAAATGGAGAGGTTGGTGCCTCTGCTTGTGGTGGGAGGGTTGGAGATTCATGATCCTTGAAGTCACTTCCAACCCTGGCCATTTTGTGATTCTGTAAACAATACCCCCATTGACTTCACCTGCAAAAAAGCACAGCTGGCAGCTGGTCACCACGGTGCTGACACAGGGCTATAAGCTGGTACTGAGTGAGCCCTGTTGGATTTGGCTTTGAGCATCTCCAAGTGAATCCCACCAAAGCCACCACCCTGGGACAGGACAGGGCAGCCCTTCCAGACTGATGAGTGTTCCTGTGACTTAGATCAAGAAAGAAAATCATGTGTGTATGCAGGCATATACATACATATATATATATGGCACATGGTTTCCAAGGCAACAGAAGTTCTGTGCCGTACTTGAGCAGTGCTCGTGCAGGGCCATGTAGCAGCAGTTCCATGGGGAGCACAGCCGATGGCTTTTGGACTCAGTGATGCCTGGGAGCCAAAAAGGAGGGCTGTAATTAAGAGACTATCACAGCTGAAGGCAAAAGGTTGCCATAAATGAATCTAATCGCATCTTTAAGAGCCAGGACCACACGTGACTAGGAACAAAGCCACCTGCCTCAGGAGTCGCTTTGCAGCACTGCGAATTAGAATATCAAAAACAACCGCCGGCTAATTAAAAACCACAGCTTTGTTGCTATCTGACAAAGCCAGCAGGATGTTAGACATGCAGCCTAGCATACAAGAGCTCCTGAGCGCTCAGTGGTCCCCCCTTCCCTCTCCCCAACCAGCAAGAGGGACACAAACCTCCTCTTTCCTTCCCGTCCCATCTCGTTTTTGAAGCAAAGGGCTGTTTCTTCTCCCTCTTCGCACAGGGATGAGGAATTCATTTCTATATATTTTATTTCTCTTGGCTGAGATGCAACAGCTTCCAGCTGCAGGCTTTCCAGCCTCCCCCTTCTATTTCCTGGGAGTAAAAACCACTCAGGGCATTAGCAGAGCCAACCAAGCCTGTTGCAGAAATAAGGCTGTTCTTACAGAGCACACAGCTGGAGGGCTGCGTGTCCCATGGAACAGACAGGAGCAGGAACACATTAAGTTGCACAGTTGCTCCAATACAAAATACACTGCCCAGTGATTACCTCTTCTTCCTGCAGCAGCACAGGAAAACCCTGTCAGAGTCAGCCCTGCTTGAAAATTCACCGCAAAGAGACAGTATGTAGTTTAGCAAACAGCAAAAGAGAGGAGACTCTTCTCAGTTTTACTGTTCTATGTGAGTTCAGCATATGGCCACAGCTGCAGGACAGCTCTGCAAAGCAAATCCAGAGGATGGGTTAAGCAAACAAGCAGAAGCCCAGACCCTACCACACAGTCCTCCCTCGTAGCCATGTAAATGCCACACGTGATCTGGGAAGAAAACAGCAGCTCAAAAGTGAAAATGCCTTTCCCCCCCCCCCCCACAATGTTTTTGGGTTTCTGCGTTTTCCATAGAATCATAGAATGGTTGAAAAGGACCACAACAATCATGTAGTTTCAAGCCCCACGCCCAGTTTTTCCCATGCCCAAAGCAGGTAAGCACAACAGCTCCTTCCACACACAGAGCAACAGAGGCCCGGGTTCTCCTGCACCTGGGGAGTATGCTTCTCCAGCAGATTTCAGGTTTCCACATCTGCAGCTCTGCAGTCCACATCTCTGTAGTGAAGGAGAGCCACATGGTTCCAAATTCAGTCTCATTTGTACTGTATCTGCTAGAATTGGCCATTCCTTCTCAATCTCCCCTTCTAGTTTTAGTCAGATCCCTTGCCATGCTCAGCTGGAATACGAAATATTAATGCCTGGAGTCCAGTATGAGACCCATGTCCTGAATTTGGCTGGAGCAGACCCCAGAGGAGTCCAGAGGTGTTTTACCAGTTCAGACCATTTCCTCCCTTCCAAGCACCCCAAAGGCAGCATCCCTGCAGCCCACACAAACACCAGAATAGGCAGGGAAACCAGAGGCACCAGAAGACACATTGGGGCAGTGAGGAGACTGAGATACTCCACAGATGGTGGCACTGTGAAGCTCTTCCTCCTATTTCTTATCATTTACCCCTCATGAAGCAGAAGACTTAATGAAACCCAATAAATCACAAATGCACAGAGTGTGTATCCCAGAACTATTAAATGCACAGCAGATATATGCATTTCCATTCCAGCCTCTAAATCTGGAGTTCAATTAAAACTCATTGAATGCTATTATGCATCTGAGAAGATATTTTCCAATGAATACAACAAATGATGTTACTGACTGCATAGCCTCAGACTGCCTTCTGCCTGAGGAGGATGCTGCATCCCCCAGCTTCTGCTAACGACAAGATTCTTTCTTTTATAAGCCCTTAACAAGTTCCTATTGCCTCAAAATCACATTAATTTTCTGACTGAAGTTAACTTGTATGTTTTTTTCAATTCACCCAAGCTGCACAGCAGATGAACACAAGGCTCATCACGTGCCAGCTTGCTGTCAGGAGCCCTTGCCTATCGCTCTTTGGGACACAGCACTACTGCAGCCATCTTCCACTTGCACATCTCTGCATGTACCAAGCACCTGCCAAAATTCACAGTCTGCAGAAGCTGCTGCTGAATCATTTCCCAGCTCTGGCTCCTATCACTGGGATTGAAGTTGCAGGATCAAAGAGAAAAGGAATGCAGAGCATCTCGTTTGCATGTCACCAATGCGATTTTGCTGCAAGGGAGCTAGAGCAAGAGCCACAGACAGGAATTGTTGGCAGCAGGAGAGGGCATGGCAAGAGAGCCAGGTTTCAGCACAATCAGCCTCACAGGCTGGAGGTTTTTTGGGCAGCACACCCCTCGGTCCAGATGTGTACCAACTACACCTAGAAAGCCATTACTAAAGAATCCAGCATCATAAATAACCTAAAAAATTGCTTCAGAGATAGGCCACCCCATCAGTGGGCGTGCTCCTGACACCCCCCTGTCACCAGCTCACCTCCACCCAACTCCTGCTCTCCTGCCATTTATGCTGTCTCCCTCACCTGCCCTCCTGCTGGAATAAAGGAATCATTAGAGTCTTCATTTTAAATTCACTTTTTAAAGTTCCTTTGTAGATCCTGTGGGCTTAAGAGAACAACACAGTGCTCCCCAGGAGGTAGAAGGCAAAGAACAGAACCCACAGTACTGGGTCAGGCACAGTGGGGATGGGTGGATGGGTGGACCAGGTGATCATACGTTTTTTTCCAACCTTAGTGATTCTGTGATTCAGTGTTTGCTGCTTAAGCCAATTTCCTCCATCTGTCACAACCTGAATCAGGGCAACTTTGCTTGCAGGGATCTGGCAGTACTCAGGATGGAAGCACGCTTCTGCTACCTTTACTTCCCATGTTAGTACTATTAACCCTGTTCTCACTCTGCTCATCAGAAGCAACCAGGTCCTGAGTTTGCACGGCATTGCTCCCACCAAAGGGAGTGGGCTGGGGGCAGCACCCAGGTCTGGTGTGAGCCCCGCTCCCAGGCTGCCCGCAGGGCTGCCACCAAGGGCAGGAAGAAGCCTAGCGCTGTTTCTCTCCTAATGAGATGAGACCAAGTCTGGAAATCACTAAGAAAACGCAGTCAGCCAGGTTCCCCATTGCAGGTTCTGGGATGGCTTCTATGAGCTGGATTAATATCAGACCGAGCGCTCAGACACTGACAAAGCAGTTAGGAGAGCTGTGAGCATGCCAGCTTGTGACGTGGGAGACCATAGGGGTGACCTCATGAACTCCTCTGAAGCTGAGTGACCCCCTGGGGAGCTCCCTGTAGCAGGGAACGCCCTGCAGATCTGCGGGAATGGAGCATACCCACGGCCCCCCATAGGGCTTGGATCAGGTTGATACTGGGGTTCAGTAAGTGGTCAGATTACACACACAGCTCCATGCATTTCAGAACGCAGAAGCACATCTGTCCTCCTGCATCAGCTAGGGCTGCCCCAAGTTCCAGCCACAGGAACCACCACCCTCCCACCAGCCCTCCCCCAGCCCAGCAAATTTGGCTTCTGTGTGTCAACTGGGACTGCAGAACAGCTGAAACAAGCTATGCGTGCTCTCATCCTTAGCTTTTCATCTTGCCCCATCTGCTCTGCTCCTCTCCACGCCAGCCCTGAGCCTTACAAGATGTCACACCCTGAAACCCGACCTCCACTGCCAAACCCCAAACCACGTTCCCCACAGTAACAACCCCATCCAAAGGATGCGCTCGGGTGCTTCGGGTCCACACTGCTCACGGATCACATAGAACTGCACGTATAGGACTGCACGTATCCCGCCCCATCCCTTCCCCACCTCCCCAAACTTCCAACCCCTTTGGCACACGAGCCGATATCCGCACATCCCGACGCTTTCAGGGCAGCCCTTCCAGCAGCCGCGAGCTCCGAGCACAGACCGGACCACACCGAAGTTCGCTTCGCACACCGCGCACGAAGCGCCGCAAAGAGGGGCGCAAAGAGCCACCCCGGGGGTCCCCCGGCCCGCAGCCCCCGCCCGCCCCGCACTCACGGCGCCCGCGGGCAGCAGCACGGCGCCCGCCGCCCCATCGCCCCCCGCCGCCTTCTCCTTCTCCTTCTCCTGCTCCGGCTTGAGCGCCGCGGCCGGCTGCTGGACGCCGATCTTCACCATGGCTCCGCGCCGCCGCCGCCGCCGCCGGTACCGCCTCGGGGAGGCGCCGCTCCGCCCGCAGCCCCGCCGTGCCCCCGCCCCGAGCCGCCCGCCGGAGGTCCGCCGTCACCCGAGGGGCACCGCGTCGGTGCCCGACCCGAGGAGCGCGCGAGGAGAACGAACGCTGACAGCTTTGTGAAGACGACAAAACGAAGGGAAAAAGAAAACAACACGTTAAGGAAACCCCCTCAGCATCGGGGGCGGACGTAGGCAGCGAGGAAAGCTGCGCGCTGCCGGTGGTAAAACACAGCAATACCCTTACATTGATTTCATCCACTTAAACACGGTATTTAATTGGTAAATAAAGTCATTATGAGCGTTCCTTCCGATCCAGAAGGATTCACTGTGCGACTGAGCGCTTTCCATCACGTTACAAACCCAAGCCCTTGATAAAAGAGTGCCAAATTTTGCTTGCAAAAGGCACCTTTGGCAACGATTCAGAGTTGACTCACAACGACCGCACACAGCGCTGACTTGCCATTGTTTGGTGCGTGGGGCTGCGCAGCCCTCCCAGCATCCCACTGCGTGGAAACTGCAAGCTTCATCCTGCGCTGAGAGAATTTCCAAAGCAGCACCTGACTGCAGGAGCTCAGACAGCACAGCACCGAACCACCAGGAGCATCACAGCCGCATCCAAACATCTCGCACTGACTGATGCAAGAGGGGAGACTCCTAACTGTAATAATAATGGTCGTCCTAAATGATGGTGTTGGATAGAGCCAGGAAGCACCCAGAACAGGAGCAGAGGGTCGGAAATCCCTGTGCCCCACTCCACACCACCTCTTGCTGGCCCTGCTCTCTGCCATAGCCTGGGCCTGCCCTTGCTCGGGCTGCTCTGGCTCTGCTCTTCTTGGCACATGATTTTCAGTATAAGAAATGCACAGAGCATCCCACTCTCACCACAGAGAAGAGATAGAAATGCAATGAAGTAGAAGTGATGTGAAAGCTCTCAGTGGGTCTGGATAAGCAGCATAAAAAGCTTGATGCACAGATCTTTAGCTTAAAGTCAGTAGATGGAGAAAATCAGGTTTTTCTCTTCCCATTTATGGCCAGTTTTGTCTTCCAAATGGAAAGCAGCATTGATCAAACATGCCAAACTGACATCACAGTGTGTGCTGGGGGGTCTTCTGCTCACAGTTTACACCACATTCTCCATAGGGAAGCCCCAGCTGATGGCCCAACTGCCCTGTGTTAATGGAAGCATGCACAAATGCCCCAAACAACACACCAGTTCCAGTGTTTGTGAACAGAACTGGAATACCCCAAACAAAACTGGCAGCACTGGTGGGGAAGGCAAGTTATTATCCAAGCTACAGAATCATAGGGTGGTTTGGGTTGGAAGGGACCTTTCAGATCATCTAGTTCCAACCCCCCTGCTACAGGCAGGAGCTCCACAGACTTCAGCTGGTCACTGATGTAGATGGCTGAGCCTCCTCCCCTTCTGCCCTGCCTGTTTTTCCTAAAGAATTTATACCTGTCTATTCCTACACTCCAATCATGAGAGCTACCCCTCCACATCTCAGTGATGCCAACAACATCACAGCCCTGTAGGCACACACACACCTGCTATTCTTGCTCGTTCCCCATGCATTAGCATAGAGGCAGCTGAGTTGGGCTGCCACTGAGGCTGATTTACCAATTGTAGTTCCCTTATCCTGCACTTGAGGTGCTGCCTTACTGGCCTGTGATCCTACTCCGGCCCAGGGCATCCATTACCATCATCAGCCTGAAAGTGGGATGGTTTGAGGACCCTTCTCCCAGCAACTAATTTAAATCCTTTCTGATTAAATTGGAAATCCAAAATATGTATTTATAAAATGTATAGGAAGACATCCAAGCATTTATTAAATGAGTCAAAATCAAAGCCTAAACACTTTAAGCACCTTTATTTACTTAATGTTTTAGTATTTAGTGACAGTCACAGCCATGTCATCCCAAGGCATCTCCTGATTTCAATTACACAGCTGGATAAATGGCTACCTTTGCAAGCATTCCAAAAACCACCCTACTTGTCATACACCAAGTATGGCTAAAAGAACCCTTCAATAGGAAACCTCCTCCAGCTGTTGGCCCATTAGCCTGAGCCTTAGAGCATGAGCACTGACAATGAACCCAAAGTTTCTCACCAGTACAGCTTAACAGTGGTGACTCTCACCTTGCAGTGGAGAACTGACATGGAATTTATAACACTCCTCGGTCAAATCTACTGCCTTTCCATTATTAATCAGGCACGTTTTACTTCAGAGCTGCCACCTTACTGACTTCATTAAAGCCATCTGATATTTTATTAGACCTTGATAACAGAGTCTCCATCTCTTACATGTAATTAAGTTGAATCCCAGGAACAGTTTACTTGACTGATATTTCATTAAGCAGAGCAGCATGACAGTACTTCTGAAGTAATGGATCAGTGGCAATTTTATAAACCTTCATTACAGAAACTGTCTGCTGCCTTGTCTCTTTTCACATTTCAAGAGTGTGCCACTTCATGTAGGAAAAAAATCAAATGATTAAAGGAGCGTAAGAAAACTGCCTTAATCCACACACTAGGCCAGCCAGACTCTGTCTGTTTCTGGCTGCATCTATTTCAGAATCCAGCCCACTGTGTTAACGGTCCATAACTCTTTCAGGCTGGGAGAAAATGTGAATTTTGAAGTCATTCTGCTTTCCCACTGCAGTTCCAGTAAGGGATTATACTGGAGAGCATGCTGTAAAAATGAACACAGCTTTCATTTTCCCTTCCTTTGCCACACTGCTAAGACATCAGCTGGGCAGAAAGCACAGAGAGAGGTTGGGCTAAAAAAATGAAATAATCACTCTTAAAGGAAGATACCACAAAAGGGAAGGATGCACGGATGGGTTTTACTACTCTTTGTACAATCTACTGCTGATTGCCCCAAATAATTGCGAGAGGCAAAGCAATTACCTGCAGCCAAAAGGCAGAGAATCAATGCAGCAGTTTCCATGGAAAGTTACAGTGCTCATCTGTAGCTGAGCAGATTCACTGCCATTCGTGGGAGGGCACGCTGCACCCAGCTGGGGATGCACGTCTGCCCCTATCACAGCTCTCACAGATCGAGTCTTTTGTTCCTTCTCTCCTCTTCTTGGAGACAAAACTGATGGTTAGGCAGCAGCAGGACACACTGGGCCACCAAGGAAGGTGACAGGAAATGTATTACCATTATGTACTTCACAATAACGGGTGAGTAATTTTCTCCTAATAGTAAGAATTATCCTAGATTAGTCTCACTCCTGGAAATGGGCAGGCTCCTGGTCCCCCAGATGTACCTCTTTTATAAATTGCAGTCTACAAGAAGTTAATGCTTATCATCCACCAGTCATTATCTAAAGAAAAAAAAAAAAGTAATAAAAAGTAGGTACATTTTTAAAAGGATGCACAATTGATTTGACATGAACCACTACAATAAATCAATCATTGTGGTGGCCAGAGCCAGGATGCTTGTTAACATTTGGTTGTTCACTGTCCTTCAAAAAAAATGAAATCCTAATAGGTGTAAGTGAAAAAGGGGAGGAGGATGGAGAGAAAGGAAGAGAAGAGATGGCATGGCGGCAGCACTCCAGCCTGAAGTCTGAGGAAGCCCAGGAAGCAGGAAGGCTCTATTTCTTACCTTTACATCTGAATGCAAGCATTAACACAAAGATGACAAAAGCAAGGGAAATGGAGTGCAGAGGAGATGCTGGTTTAAGACGACAATAGACGTGAAAGATCTTCAGGAAGTGGAAAAGCACAGGGCACGTGTCTTCTCTTTAAGCTACAAGCTGAACCAAAGCACGCTTCTTTCCTGCCAGGGACCTGTGAGCAAAGAGAGCAGAAAGGGGCCTTGGGAGGCTGGCTGACCCCCATAGCATATGGAGTAACATCACAAAGCCAGCAGACCCATCGGGTCTGACAGGTGGGCAAGTGCTCCTTTGTGAGGAGCTCAGCCAAATAGGAGCCACCAGACTCATCACACGGAGTTACTTGGTACAGATGCACTGTAACACCAGTCTTGGATGCAGGCAGCGAAGCACCACTGACTGTAGTTCCTATGGTGTCAGGTGCCTGGCTCCAAGCAAATGTGCCTGCAACTCCAGTCCTGAGTGCAACACGCATTTTAGCCAGCTACAGAAGGGCTGGGTGCTTTCAAGAGGTGTGTACTGGTCTGCGCCAGCAGCTCCCAGCTTTCACCAGCTCCTGCCCATGAATCAAGCAAGTACAATGTTGTGAGCAAAGGCTGCCCCACCTGCCAGCCTCAGTACGAGTCTCTGCCATGCTGCTTGCCTGCAAACTGCAGCCTCAAAGCCAGCTAGGACAACAGCAGGCAGCTCTCCACTCTCGACGTGAGCTGAGCCACAACTTACCACGAGCCAAAGAAACGCTCCCAGCCCTCCACCGAGCTGATCAGATGCACAGAGCTCAGGTAGAGCAGTTAGTCAGATTGGTTTCACTGGGCATTAGACACACGCAACGGTCTGATCCAATCAATTCCTGTTTTCTTCTTCTTATCTCTCAGTTTTCTTCTATCAAGCCAGCAGCCAAACGAGCCAGAGTAGTATCACTATTCTCTGTTTCCACTGCAGGGCTTGCTGTGAGTGAGCAAGTGTGCTCAGCCTGGGTAAAACAACACACTGAAGAGAATGGAGCATGTCACTGAATATCACCAGCAGTCCCCCAGAAGGCACGAGGCAGGGAAGAAGGCAAGAAAAGGTGGTCTCTCTCTGGGATCTTGGTTGCTGAAGGCTCAGAGAGAAATGCTGTGGTGTTTTGTGACAGACACGTCCTCTGAAATGACTCTGCTCTGTCTCTTTGAGTAGCAGATCACGATGAACATCTCAGGGCTTTATGTTACATGCTTGGAAAATTACCATTATCTTGAACCCAAGAGGGATGCAGTATCACAGAACACTGTCATGCTATCAATAATCCTGAGGAGGTGGAAATTTCAATATTAACAGTCTGGAGTACTGAGCAAGAGAGAGCCTGAATCTCCTTTCATACCTGTTTGCCTCTTCTGTATTTACTTAAATTTATGCAGGGCCATTGCCCAAAGCACAGCAGACACCCTTGTATTTATATATATATATATTTTTACCCTGATTCCTTAGTTTTTTTTAATAATACTTCTTGGTTTCTTGCCTTTGAACCCAGTACTGAAGACACACATCAGAAGCAGCAGCAAAACAAAAGCATCAAACTCACGGCCAGCATGTCAGACAAACACACAGACAAAAATGTCACATTGGGAATCCACGCCAAACAACCGCTTGGAAATCCTCCGTCTGGCCTTTTTCATGTGCAAAACTGCCAATACCTTGTTTGTCATACCCAAAGCCACTGCGAATGGGATCACGCGGGAAGGATCTGCCACCCCTCCTAGCAACACACAGACGTGCCCTCCACATCATTCGTACTTAAAAAAATCTCTGTACTGCATGGCTGACAAGGAGTTTTCATTGCAAGAAACAGGAACGCTTCTATTCATGGCATCAGCACCTATTATACAAATTCAAGCTCAGAGTTGGCAATAGGCAGAAGCTGATCCAGCCTGTGCTGTGGAAGTATCCTCTGTTCTGCAGCATCAACAAAAAGCCAAAGCAGATCCAACCACCAATAACTGAAATGTTTCTACTCAGAAGGCCACGGGTTCAAAAGAACAAAATGAATTCAAGAGGACCTGCACCAAAACCAGCATTCCTTCATACCTTGAACTGCCCGGCAGGCATCTGCCCATGACTTACTTCACCTCCCCTGTGAGAAGAAAATTACCAAGAGGAAAAAGGGTACCAAACTTTATTTCTGGTTGTAAGTAATGGGAATAATCTGCCTGCTCCCCCTCGTACTCACCAGCTGAAAGTCACTCAAGAGTTAAAGAAGCTGAAGGCGAACACCCAATCTAGGAACCTTCAGCTTTCTGCTGCTTCAGTTCTACAGTGCCTACCTATTCCCACCTATTATAGTTGCTCCTTCTTCCTTTATTTCTGTTATTCACTACTGTAGACAACTTTAAGATAAAGGTACTAATTCAGCTGACAACATGGAGCTTCTATTTATCTCCCAAAGGATTAAGGAAAAGCAGCTGGCTTTCCTTAGGGGAAAAAGAGGGTTTGTAGCTACTCACTCCTATTTACAGTGCCTGCTACAACCCCATGACAGGGCTCTAATTCCACGAACAGGGCTGCAGCACCTGGGCATATTGACCTTACTGACCAGGAACTGAGACCTCGGCCCCTTGCAGAAGTCAGCCATAAAGGATGTCCCCTCAGCCAACCTGCCAGAGCAGCCATCAGTCTCCTGAGGGACAGGAGGCAAAGGAACACTCAGCAGTGAAACACGCAGAACAGGCTGCTATGAAACCTCTCTCAAACACACACACTTCACGTTGTAGTTTCTTGCCCCTATACACACCTTCACCCTTTCTAGACATGACCCTGGCACAGCACGTGGCTGCAAGCATGCAGATGGGCACACGTACACAGGTGACAAAGCCACGTGGATGCCTGAAGTCCTATACTGAGTTGGCTCAAACGGCCCTAAATAGAAACCAAAACATCAGCTTCCCTACTGGGGGAAAAGTAAAGAGGCAAGAGATGAAAAGGCCAACAGATAAGCACTGTCGTTCTTCAAAACATCTCTATCCTGAGTTCGATGACTCAGCACAAGTTTGGGGTCTTTTCCAGGACACAGTTCCAAGAAAAAAAAGGAGGGGAGGAATGCAGCAGAACATTTACTTCAGAGTCTCATTTTACAATTCCAGTAAATATTTCAAAAGAGCAGCAGGCCGTTACAGGGGGACAGAAGGTACAAACACCTTCAGTCACTCCTGTTTGTTAAAATTCATATTTGATGAGTAATGCAGCCTTTAGGTTACTATGGCAGCAAGATCCATCACCTAGGTGACCAAGCACTAATGATATCAACATTAACATCCCTACACACACACAGTGCACATTACTGGACTGTCATTTCTTGCATGATGGTTATCTCTATACCAGCAGAGCATATGGACAGCCTCCACGAGGAGCCAACACTCTGGGCAGCATCAGCCCACCCTGCTATGAATAGCTCCAGAGGCCCCACCTGTGTGAGCACCAGACATCCTGTGTATCCAGTGTGAACTTAATGAAGGACAAACTCTTGTTTTTATTTCTGATGAACAAGGAGGCCATTTCACATACAAGAGGATCTGAAGTATAAGTCTACAAAAGATAAAAAAAAAGTAGTCATCTCTTGGAAAAACAAAGGGAAAAAGGTCTTCCCCCAAATACGCGCTGCTTACGTGAAGTCAAGCATTCCCTAGGGAACACCAAACCCAAATGTCCAAAAATCACTGCATTACTACATGGGGACGATCTGTTCCAAATAAACCCGTGCTTTCCAGCCATCAGACCCGTGCCACCGACAGCCTGGCTGTTCTCATACAGCACCATCCCAGTTACCAGTACTGCACGCTTCCATTCCTGCTGTGTATCCAACACATTTGTGAGTACAGATGTGTTTATTTAGGACCAAACACCCCATCCCTTCAATTATGAAGGAAGATTAAAGATGCGTCTCCTGAAAAATACTGATTTTTTGGTAACAGGACATTATTGGTAGCTTGTACAGAATAAAGGGAATTTGGTTGATTGTGTTAAAGGAAATGAAATGGAATGAGGGTTTCTTTTTCCTTTTGTTAAAGGCTGCTTTTATAACACATTCAGAAATTAACAGAGGTAGAAATTTATTTCCCTCCACTTTAATAAAAGGGCATGACTCATTTATTTCTGTATTTTGCTTTAAATATCCTGCCTTTGTTCCATTTTGCTTCCTTCAGCTATTCTACCCACTTCATACAGCACCTGCTGTAATGACACAGGAGCTGAAATTGGTTTTCTGTGGTCCTTTTGCCCTTTCAATACCTTTATCTTATCAACAGGGAGCTCTGACCTTTACACATTGCTTATTTCACTTGCCCAGAACATGGTTGCCACCCCCAGACAGCATCTCTTTTTGATCACACCTTACTAGACAGTAAGAGATCACACTGTCTTGGCAAAACCAAAAAAATTACACCTTGCTTTTTCAAACTTTTAACCATATCAAAGCACGCTTGGATTCTGATTGCAGCTCACATTTTCACAAGTAAGCTGTTACAGCTTCACTGACACTTCACTCATTGAGGAAAACTCTTCAGACCAAGCTACTTGTCTGCAGTCTTTGCTCCTTTTCTTTTGACCATCCTTTGCCACCTACTGCCCCGTGTTCCTTACGTTAAGCACAGACCATGGCACCTTCTGCCTGCTTATTTGCACACAGGTTGAGCAAAGAGCATTAGAAGCCAGGCCCATCAGAATGTGGGAGAAAGAAAAGCCCTCTGATTACCCTAATTTTCTTGTCTCTCTAACTGGCAGAGGAGGGTTTTCCTCCACTGATGCAGGAAAACAAAGTCAAACCAGTCCTACATCTGAGAATATAAAAGAAAAAAAATTCAAAGACAAAGGAACCTTGGGTAGATAAGAGAAAAAGATACATATTTCTACAGCAGAGGGTGCTTTGTGCTGAGGCAAGATGATGAAAGATGCTAGGAGGAAACAGGGACTCCCTGTCACAGCAGAGAAGACATCTGCTGCCAGAGAGCTGCTGGGCCCTGCAAGCTTCAACCTCAGGACAAAGAGCACTTGAGCAGTGGAAAACAAAACCTAGCAGCACAGAAATGCATAAACATGTTATTGTTTGATGAGAACTGTACGCGCTTTGTTGTGGATAAAAGCAGCTTGAAGTTTGCAAAGCTTTTCTATCTGCTTGCGTCCGTCGCAAAAAGGCCCTTTGGAAGTTATCCGCAAACCCAGAGCACCCAACGGCCCACGGAGAGCGCGGAGCTACCAGGGGTTGGATTCGGGCTCAGCCCCAGCTGTGAGAGCCGACTGAGAGCAGCAAAGCCCAGGCTCCATGGGAGAGAAACACCAGGCCAACGCACGCCGATTTCATAACAACACAGAGCAGCGTCAGCTTGAAACCTTCAGACAGCTTAACAGGCGAACAGAATACATCTACGTAGCTAGCTGGCCAAGAAACTCTCCACTTTTTAAGTTAATTGTGAAATAATGTCTAATTCATACCCCTGTAGGCCTCCTCTTCAGCCAGAGGACTGTATATCCAAGGTTGGTACCTCTTTCTGGACAATTGGGTACCTTTAATGAATAACTGAATTTTAAACAGTGAATTTAATTTAAAGCACATCACTTGCTTGGGAAAATACACAGTACTTGCAACACGATCTTCCATAGGGGAGATCTAAAGAGTGGGAAATAAAGTGGGAAGAATGCCCTGCTTGGACAATGAACCCAAATAAAACCAACCCTCACATTCCCTGCAGGGGGAGAAGGGGATGATCTGAATCACATCTGACTGATTGACTGATGCCTTTTTTTTTTTTCATAGGACAACAAATGCTTTGGGCTTTGAAAAAGCTGAAATCCTCCCATTCTCATCTGCATCAAAGCACCCCAAATCATGGCCCTGATCAGGAGAAATGAAGAGCGGCTGCAGACTTCCTTGCCTTGCCCACCACGATGCAGCTACGTGTTAGATGCTCATTTCTCCAGCAACGCGCCTCGCCAGGCAGCGCTGACCTACATAGCATGCTGCGGCCACAAGAGACTTCCTGCCCAGCTCTGAGGTGCTTCAAACCCTGAAACTGATGTAACCACCGCCTGTCCCAAATCTGACTCCATGTCCTCTGCAACTGTGGAGACAAGAAAAAAAAAGACAGAAAGGAGCCTAAAGTGGCACAGGAGTTTTTTTCAAAGCATGAGGAACTTCAGGTCAGAGCTGCCAGCCCCTAGAGGTGCCTTCTTGCTTCTCGTCTGCCTCCCACACAGGTCAAGACCCCCCACCATATGAAAACAGCAATCAAATTAAACCATCCTGTGGCTGTCGTAGGATTTTCGACCCTTGATCTGTGGGCTCCCTCCTCCTCCCCTCCCCAAAGAAATCCAAGCCTCCCTGTACAATGAATGTAAACGTGGACCCTGCAGACCTCTCAGAAGCAGAGCACACATCTCCAGAGGTTCAGGCCCTAAAGGCTGAAGGACCTCACTCCTGCACATTACCTCGGACAGCGTTATTCCCAGCAGCCTTCCCGCAACACAAACTGGTGGCAGGGGCTGGTAGAACATGTTGGTCCAAGCGTGTTGCCCACGTGTGCTGCAGTCATTATTCACTCTCACTTTGTGCAGTCGCTGTTTTCCAGTCGTACACAGGCTGGGCTCACAGGAAACAGCACAATGCCTGCAGCAATGATACCAGGCGACAAACTTCAGAGTTAGGAAAAATGGTCAGACGTAAGTAACTGCATTCATGAGACCTGCAATCGGAGAATTCAGAATCGGATCCCATGATGCTCCATGGAGCCCCCTGGAAAAGGGCCATGAAAAGAAGGCACAGAAACTGAAGGGGATTGGCCACAGTGGAAAAAAGAGATTTGTCACAAAGATGGGATTTTTTTTAAGTGAAGAATCAGACACTGTACGAGAGGGATTAAGTAATGGAAAACAGTGCTGCAGAAAGTAATCCTTTATAGGAATCTATATAAACGCAGAGGTAAGGAGTGGGAGCACCAGGAGGGATTAAGATGATTCACAGACCATTGTACCCTGCAGCAGAACAGCTCAGCTACCACAGGTGGATTAAAGCAGCCACCTGAGCCACAGACGGGGGGACAAAGCTGCTGTTGGCACTGCAGCACAGTGTCACAGCAATGCTGAGCGCTCTGCAGGGACCACAGCCACAGCCACAATTCTCCCTGGGGTCACCTGCACAGAGTTGCTTATTTCCTCAATCTAGACCGTACTTTGGGGTTCTTTCTGAAGAGCAAGCACACTTACTTACTTACGTATCAGCACACTTACTGGCAGCACCCAAGGTTTGCAGACCTTTATTAGTAAAAGAAGGACTTGGGATTTTTTGGACTGGGGCTTCTGGAGCTGCCAGCAACTCCCTGATGTCAGGAGTTTGGCTGACTTTGCTTTTTCACATACAAACCTTGTACCAAAGCACACCACCAACTACAAAAACACCTGTGCACAGCTGCCACATGTTATTAATGAGCAGATTGCAATGCGTGGCCAGGGAAATTTAATTCATACCAGATGAGACTGAAAGAAAAACACAGCTCGGAAGAAACTGGGCCAGGAGAAGGGAACTCACCCAGAACCTATTCAGAAATTGAAATTGCCCCACACTAGCTTTCTGGTCATTCCAATGTTCTGAAGATACAAAGGGGAAACATTTTCAGACTGAAGAGTGGCGGTGAAGTCTTAGTGTGTAGGTCGCTCCAAAAGTAATGCCTCATTTATTTCCATGGAAACTATAATCTCTACCAAGAGCACAACACCACCATCTAACAGAGAACATTCTCAGCTACAACACACTATTTTTCAACAGCCATCACCATTAGCTATGCATTTTTGCTAGCAAGGAGCAAGAGCCTGCGTGCCATGCTCATAAAGATCTGCATCAGCAGAGGTGGCCCACTGTCACCATCACCATGGCTGAAACACGTTTTTTTTTCCCTTCTAGAACAGTGCTCTGATATGATTCACAACCACACCGAGCCCAAATCAGTATTGCTGCACACCATAAGGGCCCCTCCAACACTAAGCAAACACAGCAATGCACAATTAAGCCCACTGGATTTCCTTGCTGCTCTGTAGCCTGGAAAAACATTACCAGCACTCAGTTCAGCCAATGAATTCTTTTTTCTTTGTGAGATTTTTCTCCTACTCGAGTTACAATTTTTGAGCAAAATACGTGTATATGTTTTCTGTAATAACATATTATTGTTAAACCTTAAATGCTGTTTTCATGTAATACCTGGATATCAGCTGACGTAACCCAGCAGTCTGTAATTCCAGAGATGTAAAAAGAGCAAGAAATTCAGCTGCTGCAAGCTAAGCTTTACACCCAGCTGAACCTTTAGCCATTTCCAGTATTTCTCAACCTCTTTGGGTGGCCCCAAGGCTGCCACTTGTTCTCATTTCTCTTAGGGGCAGGTTTTCTCTTAATTCCATCCTTTTTTTCTGAGATGCTGTTCCCAACAATCTGAAATCTACCTTCACACAGCAGCATGATCTTTTTCTTCCTTCCTTCTGTACACGCTCTCTAGCTTAGTCCCTTCATTTTAACATCATTAGGACACCGTAAGGCAGCCCAGGGCCACATCTGATGTGTGACGCATTCCCAGCTCCAAGGAAATGCTGAGTGCTGGGGTCACACAGCCTCGCCACCGCCTAACTGGAAAATTCCCCTGCAATAGATGATGAGGAAACCTTCAGTGTAAGCGCTCCATTTATGAGAAGAGCAGTTCTGATCAGTGCACTTCTGAGCAAGAAAAAAAACCATCCTTTATCAGAATCCTTTTATCAGAATGTGAAGTATGAGCCTTCTAAAAGAGAGCTGGCTTTTTTTTTAGACAATATTTTCTTGTGAATGCAATCGCACTTTGCCAAAAATCTTGTAATACGTGGGTTGTGTAACTCAGGGCTTTGTGCTGTTTTGGTGGATTGTTTTTTCAGTAGACAAATCAGCAGATGCCTGTCAATGGGATCTTTTTCCAAGAAACAAACAATTTCCTTCAAAGAACGCAATATATGCTGAAAAACCAAGAGAAACAGTGCAACCTGGTCTAGTGGGAGGTGTCCTTGCCCACAGTAAGGAGCTGGAACTAGATGATCTCAAAGGTCCCTTCAAATCCAAACTATTCTATGATTATGATTCTATGAATGCTTAAAACAGCCCTGCAATGGACAAAACCTTTGGAAAAAGAAGAGCTGAAGTATCACAAGCAAGCACCAAAAGGCCAACAGAAAACGAAGCCGTGCAGCCAACAGGACGGCACCAGCTCCTGTCACCAAACACGTACGGGAAAGCATCGGGCACAGGAAAATCATTCAACTGAGCGGCCCGCGAAGGTTTGGAATAAGGAAAGAGAATAGCAACAAAAGGAAAAGTGGATGAAGTTGCCTGCTAGGAACGACTTGTCAGGTCTCAAAGAGAGGCAAACTTACAGCAGACTGCTCTGTCCATGACCCATCCCCATGCGCTCCAGGGCAGCCTCGGCTCCAGTTCTCAGAGACATCAGCTCTCGTGCCAGGTCCCTCTGCTCAGTTCTGCAGGGAAAAGACATTGTGCAAAGTCAACACATCTCTGCTTTCCCATGCTTTCCTCCGTTAGCTGCGCCAGCCACACACCTGTGCAGCATAAGGCAGCCGCTCCCTCGTAACTTAGCGGCAGCCTCTGAGGGAAAATATACTGGTTTTATACAAAGGCTCCAACAGGTGAAGCCAGTGCTGCAGGCTGTAACTGACCCAGTATTTCTGTCTGCAATACAGGTATGTTCCCAGCAGGAAATGAACTCCTGCAGCGTGTCAGCAAGAGGCAGCCAGCTTCCACAGGAAAGACACCAGAGCATTTCCTAAGGAAGGAGTGACAGTCCCACATGCTTTTGCTCCTGAAATCTGGGAGGAAGGGCTGCAATGATCAGCATTCACCTCCGGTGATCCTGTCAGGCCCTGTCTCTGGAGATGACACAGGGCACAGCAGCACTTCTATGCCCTGGGTCGTACCAAAAGGGAGCAGAACCAGCAAATGCCACAGCACACAGGCAAGAAGGACTTCCCACAATAAATAAAACTGGTATCTCCACAACGGCATTTTGTCCTCACAAATATTTTTACAACTGGGAGTTTTTCATGATGTAGAATGACTTCATAGGTAAAAGTGAGAGCATGAAAGCTCGCAAAGACACAAAGACTCACAGCCATGAGAAACACCACCACCTTCAGAAACACAGCAGAACACCACACCTTTTTCTTCAAAATTTTATTTCAATTTAAATTATGGGGCCAGCCAGATTTTTTTGGATAAGAAACGCATTTTCCTCAGGAGAAATGAAATGCTACCACGGAAGTAGAATTACAATTGTGTACATCTCTTATTTAAAAAGAAAAAAAAAAGAAAAAAAAAAAGAAAAAAGCACAAAATCAAAAACCACTCACATTTAAATAAGTTTTAGTAATATCTTTAAGCCTTCCAGCAGATAAGAAACCACTTCCAGAACAACAGTTGGGGTTTTTCTTTTTAATACAAAGAGCACATCAAATGAGCTTTAATTTAATACAACTTCTTTCCGAAAGCCAACATTCAAATATTACCACATAGTAAAGAAGTTACCTTAGCCATTACTTCCAAGACCTAAGATAGAGTAACCTATATCCCAGTCCAAACGTTTTCACATCTTTACGTACGTAACTCTTCAGCACTTCTACATTTTTCTAAAGAGGAAGCCTTATGGTAACTTGGCAAATAACGTTTTCTTCCACTCAGCTACGATAAACCAAGAAAATAACAAGCTGTTAGTACTGAACTACAATACCATCTTGTGGCCAATTCTGCCTGCCTGCGTAACAATGGCCAGGAAGAGTCAGCTCTTTTCCTTCCAGTAGGCAAAATGAATCTGTTTGCAAAGGACATTAAGGACCTGAAAAAGGCCAATTAAAACGGTACGAGCAATTTTAAACTACTGGGTGAAAACACTGAATTTTCTGGAGCTGCCCAACTTCCCTCGTGAAGGCTTTCAAATAGGCTTAAACATCACTTAGGAGTTTCATCTTGCTGACTGCAAAATATTTTAATTAGGAAGAGGACAGGAAGCAACAAACATTTTCTATAGCATTCTCAATCAGATTCAGCCATGCAGAATTTGAACTTTCAGACTCCAATCCATACGCTTGGTTGGTTGTGATCTTAGCATTACTATATGATGGATAAATACAACTTTAATAACATTGTTTAGCTATATTTAGTAGATTCCTTTTGTATGGTCACAGTAACAAAAAAAATGGTGCAAAATCAGTTGGTTTTTTGTTTTTATAAATACTGATAGTTTGCAGCATTAAAGAACAAAATCAACAAAGGAAAATCATTGTTATTCTAGGACATCTATGTAATTATGTCTCTTGAATTCAGAGGGAATTAACTCATTCACTTGCACAACTACATACTGAGTTAACTATTGTAAGAAAGGAACGATGCACTGCAGGCTCCCCAGAAGTAAGAAGAATCCATATTAATTGAGCATCACGTTTGCCATCCGCAGATCTGGTGAGCACAACGCCAGTTTAATTGAATAAGGCCAATATTATCCAGTAAGATTCTAGCAGAAAGGGTTCCAGTTCTCTACGTCAGCCTACCCTAATTGATGGCACCCTGTTAGATGAGTACAAAGAATTTGTTGGTGGTTTTTTTCTCTTAATGCTGCAGTACTTACGATCGTTAAATCAGCATTTCCATGTGATCTGAAGTATTCAATTACATATGAGCATTCATTTTGCAAAACTCAATATTAGGTAATAGTTACAGACTAATACAATAACATTCCTCTGCTGTACAAATTAAATCATATTTTAAAGAAATGAGCAGCCTAGGAGTTATATACAAAAGAAACCAGCAAGCATCGTTGAAATGAAACGCAAAATGTCACTGCTAGGTCTACTGTCTGAAATACCTTTAAAGCAAAATTAACAAAACCCCCTAGAACATATTTCCAAGTTTACAAGTCAATTCTCAGAAAAAATCAAATCATGTCCAAAAAATCTAGAAAGCAGTGAAAGGCATATATACATTTTCCTTATGAACCTTGAGATTTCACTCTTTTAAAAGTTGCTAAGTTTCAATATCAGTTTATTTGCAAGACAACTGTTTATCCCAATAAGCTCACATCTTAGATACATTTCCCCTTTGATTACAAATAAAGCACTGCACAATTTTTTTTTATTATTTTTTTTTTTTAAAATCAAGGCATATAATCTTATACTATGGTGCCAGGTATGCACAGGTCACGTTGTGCTCGTATCTCAAACAAGGTAAGTGCAAACATACGGATTTATTCAGATTTGCAAGCATGCAACCTTTTACTTAACTACATTAATACCTTCTTTCCTAAACCAAACTATTATCTATATGTTTGCGTTCATGAACCTAGAATCTTTCTTTTCAGGGCTCATCAAACAAGCAGTGTCTTTGAATTCTGAAATGACACAAATATCAAGAAAGTCCACATTGTGCAAGAAAGCAGCAGCTATGTTTTTCAACTTGGACTAAAGAAGAGAAAAGAAAAACAAAAACCGTTCACTGAACAGCAGATTAGCAGTAATGTTCCTCATGAATCGATAAGAGTGCCTGATGCTGAATATCTAACAGCAACTGCTGAATTTGGGTTTAATATTATAGGGGTTTACTGGAGATTAAGCTTCTTGCTGTGCTGGTCTCTTCAAATCCCTGATCTGTTTAACTAAATAGGTCTTCTCATCATTAAATTGTTCATCCTCGGTCCTGTCATTCTGAAACTTGCTGAGGAACTCAATGAGTTTGGTCTGGTTCTTTAGAAGGATGTCTAATATAGGCTGTGTCTTGTTAGGGTTGGCTACAAACACCTGCAAGACAATAGAAGGCATTCAGTGTAATAGTGGGAAACAGGAGGCTCAGATGAAAAACAAACCTAGCCAACAAAACAGTGATGACAATAACTTAAAATGATGTTTTAATTATTTAATCATCCCAAATGTACAAAGCAAATAAAAAAAAGTAAATAAAAGTTTTATTCTAAAACTGATTTTTTTTAATTTTTTTAATTAGAACAGAAATCAAACACCAGAACTGAAGTAAATTCAGGCTGTGGGAGCTATCAGACACAATACCCTCTGCAGAATCCAGTGCAGACATTCCACAGTTAAATTCTGTAGCAAATGCATCATTCCATATAATATACAACATCAGATGGGTATGTTCAAGTTCACTGAAATCTTTTATACCCCAAGCTGTTACTCTAACTTACCTTAAACACGTGAAAGGCCTCAAACTGAATGTTACGACTCTTGTCTCGTAGAAGGTTCATCATTAGTTTGAGATTTTCAGGTTTACTGATGTATTTTGTCATAATTGTGAAGTTGTGTCTGTCCAATAATAATTCACCAAGAAGCTAGAAGTGAATAACAAGGTAAAAGAAGAGATGAGAGAACTTGTTCATAAATACTTGCAAGCACTCTGAGTAACCAACACCACTCTGTAAAAGCAGAAAAACTGGAATTCAAACACCCTTTTTCTCAATGTGCAACGGCAAAATCTCCTTTTATTCTCCTGTTGTTGGAACTGAAATTAAAAAAAAAAAATCTTCTTGATGCTTTTTTTCCCCCCACAACTTCATTATTTTTTCCATTTAAAAAAATATTACACATCAACTTAAAGAGTTTAGTAAGAAAAGGGAGTTGGCAATTCAAATGAGAAATATTTGTACTTCTTTCACTACCTTTTTTGTCCAGGAAGGATAGAAAACAAAGGTGGAAACCTCAGAAGGTTTTGTACCCGTATTTCCTCTATTTCCTAACACTTATGCCAGCAAACAAAACACCGTAAAGCTCAGTGAAGTACACAGACTCTCTCACCATGAGGAGCACTGCTGCAGGACCAATACAACACACCCCAGAAGTGCCACCCCTGCTACAAGCTGACATATGTATTATATTTATATTCAATATTTCTGACTAACTTGAATGTAAAATTAGTACTGTGCTAATTGTGTCATGTGAGTCCCTTTATTCAATTACTTCAAAAATAAATTATAAGTATTTTATTTACACATAAATGCAATAGTATTAATTTACTAAATAAATAAATTATTTAGTAAAATTTGTTGAGGGGGGAAAAACAAAATCTGAAAAAAAAACAACAGAAACAAACTCTTCCATACAGTCACTTCTGCATGAGAGAGAAATGACCTGGTGTGTGCCAGACACTGAGTTACAGCAGGACTGGACTATAGGAAATTTACTGATCTCAAGACCCAAGTAA
This sequence comes from Perdix hodgsoniae, assembly GCA_035772895.1. Classification (NCBI taxonomy): domain Eukaryota; kingdom Metazoa; phylum Chordata; class Aves; order Galliformes; family Phasianidae; genus Perdix; species Perdix hodgsoniae. The sequence continues at coordinate 7,449,361 of JAPSGF010000037.1, read as the reverse complement.
AAATAAATAAATAAATAAATCAAATAGTACCCAAAGCAGTTACTTGTTGTTTCATTTAGCCAATTCATTTGAAATTAAAGGCACTCTCTATCTTTGCACTGAAGAAGAACATAAAACTGCCTTACCTTAAGTGACTGTCTCTTTGTCACATAGTTTTCTGAATGAAGTAACTTCTCATATTCACTGAAGAACTAAACAAAAGACAGAGAGAATGGTTAAGACCTTTTCAGGTGCTACAGGTGCTGTTATTCCAAATTGCTATTACAGAAAACTGGAGGAGATGGAAATTTGCAAACAAGCAAAATCTGAAATCTCAGTAGTTTCCTGAATCACCACCGTGTATGCTTAAAAAAAAAAATTAGGAGGCTTCAGTGTTTAGACTGCAATGTGTTAGAGACAGTTATGTCACTATTCGTATAGCAGTTCCTGGTACTGAACTATGCTCAGTAATTGCAGGAGTCCCAGGAGGCGGCCGAGGACGATCCTGTAACGATCCTGTTGGGTTGGCACACGTGTGCGCAGAAGGAAATCGCCTGGGGAAGGGTTCCCTCTAGTGGAACAAACGCGTTCTCACTGAAATAGGCTCCTGCCTCAGCCTCTCGTTACAGTTCTCAGGCTCAATAGCAAAGACTTAACGTTAATTTTATCTCTCTGGCAGAAATGACTGATTTCATTTGGTTTAATATTGTCTGTAAATTTCAGAAAGGCATCTAAGCAAGGAAAGAAAACACAGATTCTTCTTATTTGAAGATACACACCATTACAGAATTCTCAGTAATAAAATGTATTTGCTCACCCTATCATAATGCTGTTCCAAAAATTCTGCACTAAGCAACTTGTGTCTTGTAAGTAAGTCCTGCAAAAGAGCACAAAAAAAATATTTTCACTACAATATTTATATGTTACACATACACTCTGAACAAACTGTGGGTATACAAGACTTGTGCATTCCTAAGGGCCTTGGCATCAGTTAGGAAAAGTCAGCTTTGCTTTATGTTAACTCACACAGGCCTGTAGAATTAGCACTGAAGAATGACATTCATGAATCAGAGCTACACTCACTCTTCACAGAACTACACACAATCAAGAGGTTAAGCAGCCACTATTTGATACTGATATATATTATGTTTATAGTTCTGTAACTACTTTCGTTTTCTTTGGGGAGTTGTTTTTGGTTTTGATTTGTTTTAGGACAAAAAAGAGCTCCTCCCTAAGAATCAGCATTAAATGCACCTTGCATGGCTGGAAACAAATTTGAAGTCCTTTGGCACGAAAGGACACACGTACTGTGTTAGTGGATGGCAATGTATACATAGTTTTAAAAAGTTATTGGGAATAGAGTATGCATATCTGAAGGTTTGTCTCACATTCTGAGATACAAAGAACACCACCATTCAGCATTTGCACCACACCACTTTGTTTTCTCCTCTCTCTGCATGCATCTGTTTTACTCAAGAACGTAACACACAACATCCAAGTTCACGTGGTAGAAACAGAAAACTACAGAAGCTATTTAAATATGGTACAGAAGTTACCTTGAATGTGGCAAATGCATCTGAAGCAATGTCAAATGTCGACATTTCCACGTATCTGAAGAAATCATAGAATTGTTCTGACCACAGGATTATTTTAGCGAGCGGTTCGTGTCTGATGCATTCCCTAAGCATTATCCCACAGTTTAGAGCAATTTCTGGAGATTCGTACCTGTTTAAAAAAGAAGACAACAGAAAACCCACGGGTTCTTTATAGATACCTTCAAAAGGCTACATTGCCAATTACAATTTTCTGTGCTACTTCATAAACAGAAATTCAGAGAATTAGAGATACCTGTTTATGTATTAAATTTCATTTTGAAATACTAATCTAAGTATTACTGAAATCACTGCTGCTTTATTGCTAAGTTACTACCAGTACAAATTACTTTTATAAAATGAGAAGACAAAAATATTTTCTTCTTACTCAAAATCAGGGTTTTTTTTTCCACGTTGGTGCACTTGCAGACACCTGGGAAAGCTGTATGGTTACACCCAACAACGTAAGATGAACCTCAGTATCAGCTTTGATGCCAAATGGTCGGTAATATTGGACATAAGTTCATGGCTGCTCTTCCATGAAACCGTTTCTCAGCATCAATCTATGCATACAGGTTTCCAGCTTGAGCTGTTGGCAGTGTCCCCTGATTTGAGGATATTACTGAACACTGTTCTCTGCACTTGAGTCTTTACCACCCCAAGCAATGTATCTGCAGCTTCTGACAAGAATCTTCTGGAACATGCCCAGAGAATTATAGAATCATTATGGTTGGGAAAGACCACTAAGATCATCAAGTTGAACCATCAACCCATCACCACCACACCCATCACTGTCTGGATGAAAACAACGAAGCCATGGGTACGGCTTCACTTAGAAATTGTCACTAGACTTTCTTGGCAGGCTTTTTTGTTCATATACAAACTACAGTGTTCTCCCAGCTGACCTGAGCATACACCAAAGCAGCTGCCCAAGTCTCACAGCAGTCTAAGATCCATTTGATAGAAACAGACCTCAGTGCTTGCTACTAGCTCCTGGTGTTCCCAACAACACCAGTAGTGGGAAACTGGATGAAAGTGGGCCTGCCTTCCTGATTCTAACCTCAGCACGTTGCCACACCAGCTATCCTGATCCACAGAGAAGCTGTGGCTATCCTTACACACATCTGGAACAGTTGAAGTCTCTTATACGACTTTTCACCTCCCACCCAAAAAGGCCTTGGTCCCAATTCATCAGAAGCTGAATTAAAATCACCGACATACTTCTGGAGCAGCACACCATTGTGTGTACTAAGCACTAATTAAATTACCATACAAAGCCATTTGCTTATGAATCAATTTTCACATTAAATGTTGCTATACTTTCCTACTTAACTTGCCATGAAGACTTGGAATCTACTGGACTTTTTGTAAGTCACCACAGAGCTTACATTTGCATAAATTTGCCTCAGATAGATACCAGACGTAACACTGCAGTCATTAAAGCTAATTAAATGCCCATTTCACATATCCTCACTTATGAATTTGTTCCAACAATCCCTCTGAAGAGTGACAACACAGTATAAAAATTAGGACAACTGTGTTGCAGCCCTCATTCAGTCACATTTCAATGAGAGCATGCTGAGAAAGTAGTTCCATCTCTCTGCATCTCAAATTCAGCTTCATTTTAAACTGCTTTGAAGAAGCACTGAATCAATATTCTCTTTCATATTATGCCACAATTAACAGTCATTTTGTCCCTCTGCCATCAAAATCTTGCTTCTTCCCAGAACCATGGCTGAAGCACAGGAAAAAAAAAAGAAAAAAAATCAAAGCACCTCTGGCAGTGCTCTTCTTACACAGCATTAAAATAAAATCTCATGCACTGTTGTAGCAGGCAGGTTTCACACTGAACTCAGTCAGCATCTCCAGCTGCTACCAAGAGCCAGGAGGAAGGAAAGGGAAAAACAGAATAGCACTTCCTGTTTAAATGTTAAAAATATATTTGATTAGCTTCACATCTCAGGGCTGCCACTGTAACGCAGGCAAACGTCTCACTGGAAAGCATGTCCCCTTCCTTTATCCCCCTGCTATTCCACTAAGTGGAGTAAGTACTTCCTAACTGCAGTCCATGGAAGCCTGCTGAAATAACCCTACCCAGCAGCTGAAACACAGAAGATAAAATGAATGCTTGAAAGAACATTTCAACAACAGTTTTTTTCCATTTTGTTCTGTTCTTTAAATATTGATAGACATCCTATCCTACAATAACATGCTGGGATACCAATTTTCAAACTTTGCTTATTAATGCTAATAGAAATGTGAGCAATTATTTTTATATGGAGAGAGCATGTCACCAATTTTTAAGAAAATCTTATTTTAACAAGAAACCTCTGAAAATGTATTTCTGCTTTCCCATTTCAGATCCACAACTGTAGGTGTGCAATGCTCACCATGCCTTCAGTATGGTGCTGCTCTCCAACACCCAGCACCAGAAAAAATATGTAGAAGAGAGGAAGAAAGAGTAGCCTGGCATGCACTGTATACACTGAGTCATCTTTTGTTTGTGACTACAGGAATATGAATCACAACAAATAACGTGTGTAAGACAAGCTAAGAGCACGGAGTAGGACAGCAAACTGGAAGGGACACTGATTAAAAGAAAAAAAACACAAAAGAAAACAAACAAATCCAGCACTTAATAAATAAGTTCAGAAGGAAATAACTTCAGTGGAAATAACTTAAGTGGGATCATACAATACACTAAAAGGAGAATGCTTACAATACCCCAGTAAGAATAATTTAGGTTACTATCAGTTCTCAATTTTCAGTTGTATACCATGCAGAAGTATATTTCTGGTGTTTATTACTCAAACTTTCCTTTCCCTAGGGGAAGTAGCCCTTAGACAACAAAATCAAGCATGCTGCAAAGGAAGGAAAGAACATTTCAGAACTCAGTGCTTCTCCATGACTATAAAAACTTCTCACTTCATTAAGAAGTATATTTGTGCCTCACAGCACACTTACCCTTTTAATAGCATGAACAATATATTCTGTTGAGTGCAGATGTATTCAACTGTGGGAGTTCTTGTACCAATTTGCCTTCTGAGGATGTTGTTGAAGATTTGGGCGACATCCTTTTTGCCCTGTCAAAAACACAAGCAGTTCAACACAGTATTCAAGCCCACCATTCAAATGGGAATTACTCTTTATCTTATGCATTCGTATCACTGTGTGTTCTGCACTTCAGTCAGCCTCTGCAGTCTGATCTTAGTGGGATTAAACACTACTTCTTTTCTTTATACTCATTTGAAATAAGTCAAAGTGCTCTAAACTCTACCAGCCAGGTGTTCAGCCAGATTGCAGGTTAATTACATGAAGAAATAAAGCCAGTTTAGGCTTCATCTGACATTCCGTGTAGCTTCCGTCTCCAGGACTTGTTTTATTCTTGTTTGCTGGTTATTTTTGGTAATAACATCTTAAGCTGTGCTCCTGTCCTCAATATTCCATTACCCCCTCCCTTCTCTGGGAAGGCACAGTGCCACCATCCATTGCTGGCAAGGCATTTCTGCCTGCAGTGCTAATATTCTATTTAAAACTGGCAATTTTTGAGGTAAAACAAACAAATAAGAACTACAAAGAGAATTGATCCACTGACCTAAAATACGTGTCTCACATTTTTCAACAGACACAGTAGCATGAATGAGAACAAGATGCTGGAATTCAGTACAAATTATACACACGATGTTAGCACCAGATAGCACAAAAGTAGTTGAGAATATTATCTTGAATATATATACATTTCTTATTTACTTCTTCTCAGACATGTCAGAACACAGCTCAAGATGCCAAACTGGTACGGACTAAAAGCTGTTCATAAACATAAGCACTTTCTCCATCATTCACATACATCATTTAAAAGCTAGATTTGTGCAATTAACCTGCAATCTGAAACAGTCATAAAGACAACCTCAAGGCTATGTCCTGGTAGCTGTAATCCAAAAAAATGTCAGGCAAACTTGTGCTACACCTAGACTTGCAAATAACACTGTTAAGCAACTCCACAGGAAGGATTCCTGAACGTCAGACACGCAAAGACCACACACAAAACTTGAGAATCACTACCTACCCAGTGTCACATTAGTAAGTTATCAAGTAAAATTCAGGCTATATGTAATTAGCAACCATTTAAGAAACAACAGCAATTATTCAAAACTAGCTCAGCTTTCTAATCAACATAAAGAAGACTGTGCAAGGAAAAAACCCCAAATGTTTGTAACAAACGTAGGAGGGCTCCAGTTTTACAAATGGCATGTTTGTGAATTACCACGGAGCATTTGAGGGGCTGTTGTTTTCAGGATATAAGAGTTTGTTTGTAAATGCTTGTTTTCTCAATTACAATTCCATTGCAAGCCAGCCCAAAGCAACACCAGCACTCTTTGTTCTGAACTGAGTAGAGCAGTGTTCCAGAAACTGCTTTACTCAACCTCCACATAATACAGTCATCAGCTCTCATTCACTAACATTGCCAATTTTGCTCTGCATCTCACAATTTCCTTTGGATTCAGCAGCAAAAACAGCATTTCCTTATTATTCACCTAAGTGAACTGGCAGTGGTACACAGTACTCCCAAGCCTACTTATTGTTCAGCAGCATGCACTGCTAAGTGACCTCATGGCTAACAAGGGCAAACAGATACCAACCCTTGTGCCAGCAGTCACGACTGCAAGAGGTGAGAGTACAACTGTGCTGCCATTGTCTTCCCAGCAGAAGGATTCAGGCTCCCTCGTGCAAAAGGCGGTTTTGTTTGCTTTTTTTCCCCCCTTCTCCATTTCAAAAAAAGGCAAGAACAAAGAGTACAATTCTACAAAGGATGCCATCTCTCCTACAGGCACACTAGCACAGATCAGTGGGGAGATATCTGGAAACTCCATAACTTGCTAAGTAGATGGTTTTGTTCACTGTTCTACTTCAAAAGAAAACTTCCAGGTACAAATACCATTTTAAACAGGCCTTCATACCCAACAAGATTCCAACGGTCACAGTTTCTAATTAAAAGATTAAAAAACATTCATTTTTTGCTCGTGTTTTTGTGGCTTTTTTAACCATTCTGTTCACAGTGAAATACATCTGAGATAGTTCAAGAGTGTGAGTAAATTCTCTATTAGCTCAGCAACCACCAAAGACATCTTCAAGAAGAACAGAGTTTTGACCAAAAAGAGATGGCATTTCCTTCATCTTTGAATAATTTCAAGCTTTAGAGAAGCAAATGAAGTACCAAACCTTCAAGTTTGAGAACCAGCAGGAAATAAAGTTTCTCTATAATAGAAAAATCATTTCAAGTACAGTAAACTCCAAATCATAGAGTTCTGTGATAAGAACGCCAACATCTGATGACTTTGTCACAGATGAGAAACTAGTGCAGGTCTGGGGCACAGGTGTGTTGACATTAACTCTAAGAAAAACAATAGCTGGACAGCCTGCCAGGTCCCATCCTTGAAAAGCAGACAAGGCCCAGCCTAGAAAGCAATGTGAATGACTTGTTTCTCAAGGGGAAAAGATAATATCCTTGTGTAACAAAGTAGCAGAAAGTCTAAAGCAGGAAACTACTTGCAATCTTCTGAAGTCCCCTTAGAATAAAATGAATAGCTCTCTTTAATGAGAGCAAGCTTGTACAAATTGTTATCATTCTTCATCACCAGCAGATAATGAATGTTTCCTTCTCTAAAAACTGAGCTGAGTAAACACGAAGCCGATAAGAATCTAGAGGTCAGCAGAATCCAGATGACGTTTCATGATTTCCTTTCTTTGGCAATTAAAGGCTGTCATATTTCAACACTGTATCTCAACTTTCCCAGGTCTCCTTGCTTACTTAACAACCTGAATGCTTTATGTTTGCTGTAAACATTTGCGTGGGTAGAGGGAAAAAAATACAACCATATTACAATTAAACACAAATCAGAGGCAGTTATGGGTGGGGTGGAGGGGCGAGAGGAAAAGAACAGGGAAGAAAGCTATTATCTGGGGAATGCCATACTACAATAGGACTTGAAACTGTTCTGCTTGCATCATGAACAACTTGGTTATGAACAATAGTGTCTTTAAGCAGTCTTAAGTGGTATGGCCTTAATGGTCAAGGCTGTGGAGTGCGATACGTGGGCTTTGGCTCCTTTCCTGGACAGCCACACAGTTCTTGTGGGACCTCAGGGAAAACAGAAGAATCCAACTGAACTGCGATTCCTTCTAACTAAATAGGGTGATTTCTCTCTATGGAGTTGGGAACTGAATTATCCTGTGTGATGTTTTTTGGAGACCTGTAACCAGTGGTGTTCTTCACTAGTCAGTGCTGGGTCCAGTCTCGTTCAACATTTCATCAAAGACCTTGATGAGGGGATAGTGGCCATCCTCAGCAGGTTTGCTGATACGAAGTTGGGAGGATTGGCTGATACACCTGAAGGCTGTGCTGCCATTCAGCGAGACCTGGACAGGCTGGAGAGCTGGGCAGTAAGAAACCAGATGAGGTTTAACAAAAGCAAGTCTTGCATCCAGGGAGGAATAATTGCATGCACCAGTACAGGTTGGGGGATGAGCTGCTGGAGAGGAGCTGGGTGTCCTGGTGGACAACAGGTTGGCCATGAGCCAGCAGTGTGCCCTTGTGGCCAAGAGGGCCAATGGCATTCTGGGGTGCACTAAAAAGAGCGTGGCCAGCAGGTCGAGGGAGGTGATCCTTCCCCTCTACTCTGCCCTGGTAAGGCCTCATCTGGAGTGTTATGTCCAGTTCTGGGCTCCCCAGTACAAAAAAGACAGGGATCTCTTGGAAAGAGTCCAGCAAAGGGCCACAAAGATGGTAAAGGGCCTAGAGCATCTCTCCTATAAAGAAAGGCTAAGTGAACTGTGTCTGTTCAGCCTTGAGAAAAGAAGACTGAGAGGAAACCCGACCTAGGTCTACAAATGTCTAAGGTGTGGGGGGCAGAGTGATGAGGCTGGACTCTTTTCAGCAGTGTGTGGACACAGGACAAGGGGGAACGGCCAGAAACTGGAGCATAGGAAGTTCCACACAAATGTGTGCAAGAACTTCTTTATGGTGAGGGCGATGGAGCACTGGAACAGGCTGCCCAGGGAGGTTGTGGAGTCTCCTCTTCTCTGGAGATATTCAAGACCCGCCTGAGCACCTACTTGTGTGACCTGGTGTAGGGAACCTGCTTTGGCAGGGGGGTTGGACTTGATGATCTCTGGAGGTCCCTTCCAACCCCCACGATTCTGTGATGTGATGACAAGTGTCAGACTGAGGTTTGTATAAAGACATATTTGACTATAAGTGTTGCTATTTTGAAGTAATCAATAAAATACTGAGGTTTTTTAATATGTAAACAAAAAATAGTACGAAGAATGAAAGAAGCTGCATCATTTCTAAAGAGAGAAAAGCTGAAGACTTAGTAAAAGGAACAGCTTTACCTCAAATACTTAAAATTCCTCAAAAACGTTACGGTCATTTTCTTTTCAAAGTAATTTAATTTAACAAGATGAGAATGCAGACACAGCATGTAGTACTGTAACTTGTGTTCAGTGTGGTATTAGTACAATAATTAAGGGTTATGCCATAATTTTAACAGAATCATAGCATCAGGATCAGTGGTTTATCTACTTCCATTTTGGGCAGATTATGTGCCTAAATTCACTGACTCTGTATTCAGTATTTGCTTAGTTTTCTAGATAGTTTGGAATATTTAGTTCCCTTTCTCCTGGCTTTGTCCTGGCCAGAAAACAAAAGCTGTAGATTGAAAGATACTTAAAACCAAATGAAATGACGGGAATTCAGACGCATTCATTTTAACATATACAACACATGAAATATCAATTTTCTTACCTCAAAATCAATTAGCTGCAAGTCAGCTACAAGGGTACTAAGGAGACCACTGTTGTACAGCTCCTGAGCAAGCTGTGCCACAGCTTCTGTCTGTGGTTCTTTTTCATTTGTGCCATATAAGATTTCTTTCATGGCAACAAGGTTTTTTGAGACCTCCTCAGTGGCCTGAAGAAAATGGGGGGAAAAAGAAATAAGTTAGAGCACAGAGAATACCATTTGTCTTTGTAGCTGCATACTGTTATTCTTATCAACTGCACACTTCCACGACAGAGAAAAATAAAGAAATCATGAAATGACAACCTGTTAAGAAAACAATAGATAATCTTTCTGCAAGAAAGGTTATGTGTAATTAAAAAAAAAAAAAAAAAACAACAAACGAGGCAGAGACAAGACAAGCAATTTAATTATCAAAAGTACAATTTCTTCTTTTTTAGTGCCTCTAAGCTTCCCATTCAAAAACCTCCTAAAGAGTAGTGACAGTATGAAAGGAACAGGACATTTCCATTCTGTAAAACAGAGGTAAACAGGATCAGACTGGAAACAACAGATGTGTGCTTGTCTAGCAGAACTTTACTCAGCCTTCAGGTTCCCTTGGCATATAAGAGCAATTAGGCAGCTGGACCCACAAAGAGCAAGTCTTCCAAAGAAAACTTCGATACGGAGGAAAATGGAAGCATCAGAAGCTTCCCATTTGAAGTCCAGGAGACATCAAGAGCAAATGCTCACACTGGGAAGGCAGTGCAAGGAATGGCTGTGGCTCCACTGGACTGAAGCAACACTTAGCAGTGGAAACAAAGATCTCTTAAGTAAACAAAAATCTACAAGAACACTTCTAAACATCCACTTCTGAATCTTAAAAACAGTTATCTTGGAGGGGAGAGGGAAGAACTACTTCAAATATATATATTTTGTATAGCATAGCTTGGGGATAGAAGACAGAAAAATGGTTATCATATATAATGGGTCTGGCCATGTTACATTAGTTCTTCATGTGCTTAAAAGGTATGAATGGTCTGTGAGTGCACTCATTTTTAGTAATCAGATGAATCTGACAACAAGGTATGCATATACTCCAAGGCATTCATTTGGTAGCACATGGAAAATTAATAAAGGGAAAGAATGAGAACTTTCTGGATATTGCCTGTCTTGTAAGGGACACAGAAGAAGATTTCTCACCTGTGGGTTATATGTAGAGAGGCATAAGCATGACCCATGTGCTATTAAAGCCAAAGCCATTCCAGCTTTGCTAGGTATGCAAGTAAGGATCCTGTGACCTTTAAAGAGACCCCAGATCGTTTTTTACTCCTCCACAACTTTCCACTCCACACTGCCTCCATTTTCTTGCTAATTCCCAGTTGTCTACTCCTTTATTTCAACTGCACAGGATTTTCTGCACTGTTAGTAAGACAGCAAGAAGCAAGTGTTCATTTTGACTGCTTTGACTCATGGCATCCCCTACAGAAGTAGACTGAGAAAGCCAGCTTGCCATATTATGCCACACAACTGCTCTATTTCTTTATAATTCAGAAGAAATGCATCTTTACTGGGAAAAGAAGAAGAATGTCTGTCAAACACAGACCTATACAGAGATACCCTTGAAGCACTGCTACCAAGAAAAGAAGCGATAAAGAATTCTATCATAGTTTGTCCCTGCACACCGGTTTAGAAAGCAAGAGGGGAGAAGAAATGCTGAGGTTCAAGGAGCGGTTTTAAGCAGGACAATGGCAACCCTGAGGACGTGCCTGCAGTTAAAAGTATGCAGAATGGAATTTAGTTAGTTACACCTACAAATGTAATGCTATAGTAAATATCAAGTCAAGAATTAAGTGAAAAACTAATTTAGAAATTCAAGACAGACAAGAAAAGGCTCCCTAGCATTGCTTGTGTAGGCTACCTAGCATTGCTTCCATTCATTCATTCATTTTCCTTCCATTCATTCATTCATTTTTGGTATCATTACAGATACCAAAATAATTGCCCAGTGTGTTGCCTTCGTTTGGCAGGAAAAAACATCCACAAAATCAAAATGCACAATGAAATTCAATTTAAAAAAAAAAAAAAACCAACCACCCAAGTTGTAAAGAAAAGTGGAATTAATCATATACACCCTGTTTATGTTACATTAGAATGTATGTTATATATACAGAATGTGTATGTTTACTGTACAGATTCTCAATACCGAGGAGGAGCAACCATGGGGCAGAGCCTTAAACAAAAATGCTGTGACATCCATTTAAAATTCAGTGGTGTCAGACAATGAACAATATCTGATGATAAGTCAGACTACAGAACTAAAAATGGAAGGAAAGGAAACAAAAACTCTATTGTGTTTCTATCTTTTTGTCAGTGATAGGAAGGTACTGCTTAAAAAGAAGACTCCATGCAGCCACAAGTCTGACTGTTGCTCCAAAATTTGCTTTACATCTTTACAGCTACAAACCACTGTGGTTTATTCCATTCACCAGGATATTCCCAAAATACCAAATGCCTCATTTAGATTTGTACAGCAGCAATACTTGAGTTTTATGACAAAATACTCACCTTAACTTACAAACCAGTGCTGCTCAGAGGCTCTAAGCCTATGGCTGTTCTGCCCACATTGAGAACGTGATTACAAAAACTGCATTACTAATGAAAATGTTCACACAAAAATGGAAACTACCCCATAGGTTTGAGCCTCTGTTTAGAGATCAATTTTTCTAGCCTAGAAAATTACCAAAAGCAGCAAATACTATCTTAATAACTCAGTTTAAGTGGATTGGATTTTGAAACTTACAAAAACACAGCACACAGTTTTGTAAAATGCATGATGATGTATATCAGTGCCACCAGGTTAAAGGCAAAAAATGCTTACACCAGTTGTCAGCAGACATCTGCCACAAAGAGCCCAGTTCCATTAAAAGAGAAGGCTGTCTTTTCACTCCCTACTTCCAACAATTTTTAAAAAAAAAAGAAAGAAAGAATACCAACAACCTTTGCCCCTTACTGGATCCTTTGAGTTGTTAATCAAAGCCCACAGCAGTTGGCAAGGAAGAATACTTAACCTTTAGTTTTCTCTCAACCATGAATTAATGGCAGAAATGTGCATAACAAATGTAAAATTTCACTGCTTTGTAAACTTCAGTGTTAGCTCACTGAAAAAATCTCAATCTACATCTCTGACACCATGACTCTATATTATAATCTGACAAATGAATCATATAAAGAAGTATATTGTAGTATTCTGTCCACTGAATTAAGCTGGTTAAATTAGAGAGACTGTAACTTTCTGGATTTCATTTCAGCCAAAACGTTGGGTTTTTTTCCCCTTTTTTTTTTAAACAGTCAACCTGCATGAGTTAGCAATGTGGCTGAGACTACTACCAGAAAGCCAAAACTGAAGCTGCCATGAGCAGGTTAACCCAAGGTCAGAGAGTAGGGAAGAACAAGTCTATTACGTGAGTAAATGTTTACCTTCAAGACAGTAAGTGTGTGCCACAAATTAAATGAAATGGCAGCATAAAAATAAATGCTAACGTAAGCCAAAGAGGAAGAAGAGATGAAAATAAAATACTAACTAATGCAATAGCTCGTGAGTAGGTCCCACTTACATGGAAAGATTTTTCCTTTCTGAAGAAGAAAAAGAAAGCAAGAGAAGGAAAACTAACAGCATTTTTGTTAAGCATTTTTCACATATAAAGAACTTGTCTTTGCAACTTTCTGAAGTTATCCTTCAAACAGAATATAAGACGGCCATCTATTGCCTCTCAGTAACAAACTGCAGTCAGCAGTCACTCAGCCGTAGTAGGGGAGGCACTGTCAGCAGTGAGGCACAGCTGGCTTCTGCAGACACTTCAAATCTCATTTTCCAAGCATGTACTGCAAACCTAAACAATGTTTCAAAATGACCTGGAGAATTACCTGGTTAATTTTTCTCCTGTACACACGCAGTTCAAAAACATATAGATTAACATGCAGCTAGAATTCACTTCTCAAGCTCCAGATTTCTACTGATAAAGCACATTTTGCAGTACTACAGGGCAGAAGGTTTCATAATTACCTAAGATGCACCATGACCACTACTGTTTTTCACATGTTTTTCTTCAAATAATCCAAGGCATTCAAAATGGTAATTAATTACAGCTTTAGTTTCTACGGAAAATTATTAATATAATTCTTTTTTACAAATCTGTATTGCCAAGCATGCTTGGAAACTGTCAGAGCACATCCTCTGCATAACGGAACAGCACTGAGTTGCTACTGCGTGGTAGGAACTACCCTGAACTGCATATTAAAAGCAAACAGTCATACTGCAGTAGAAAAGCACTGGTTTGTCTTTGGAAGCTAATAAAGTAAAACAATACAGTGAGCTTAATTTTGTAGAAGAAATACTTAAAATGATAAATTTTGAAATGTTCGGTTCACTTCAAAGTATGCTGAAGTGTTATACATAGAATTTAAATTCTGCATGTTCAAGAGTAATAAAGATATACAATATGCCTCATTTAAGATGCAATGTAGTGTAGGACAAGTAACAGGCACAGAAGTAACACTCAGAGCCGTGTTCTCACCATAGAAAGTAACAAACACTGCATATACAGCACGATACTCAGCCCTGAAAGCTCGCTGCTGTTACCTGACTGGCTGCAGAAGCACTAACAGACTGGACAGGAAGTGGGCATGAATTCAAGATGTTTAAGCAGTTAGACCTCTGAAGATATGACTGGCCTGTAATATAATGAAAAGCTTTCTCTGTCAAACCAGCAAACTACCTAATTACCCGAGATAACCTGCAACAGCCAGAGTCGCCTTCACAGAGGTCTTGGCCTGCCAACAAAACAATTATTTCCTGGAGAACCCACGTAAGAACACACAGGAACGGGCGTTGTGAAAATTCAGATTCACCAGCTGATCTCTTTTGTGAATAATGAGGATACCAGAGGCCAGCACCACCCACCTCAGTCTTGTGACTGTCAGTATTTAACCCTTCTTACATCTAACCTGGTGAACTTGTCTTGTCTTTCCTCCTTCGTGCAAAATGTATAGCCTCTTACAATACAGGATGAAGCCATACAGGCTTAGTACATTATTTCTTGTCAAAGATGGCTCATAAATGAGGTCTTTAAAGAAGATGGAGGTATGAGATTAAAGACCAGCAAGAAGCCAGTTGTACGTAATAATCTGTAGCTAAAGCATCAAGAATAAGGCATGTGATACAGTGCGCAGCTATGCACAAAGGAATGAAGCTGGCCTGTTTCTTATTAGACGTCTACACAAAAAGAAAGGATGACACTAAAGAGTACAGACTTCAACATCAAGCTACATTTCCAGGAATTAACAGTGAGGTTGGCATGAAGAAGGCAGTGCAAAATCTCATTCTCACACTCCTCAGAATGCACCTACCCCTCTCCTCTCATGGCAGATGTCTTTAATAGAGAAAGAAGAAAAGCAGCAGCTAATGAAAACCCTCCCAGCTTTTGTGCTAACGCTCTGTCATGAGCTAAGATAAAGAACAGAACAAGACAAGAGCATGCACTCACACAGGACCACAAAGCCCTAGCAAGGCAGAAAAGCATCTAAGAAAAACCACTATGGTACAGTGCAAGAAATCTGGAACACATCACATCCTGGCACTGGGGCATAAGATGCTGATCCTACAGAGTATCAGGATAAAGACTGCTACACAGTTAAGATCCAGCTTCCCTTACACTTTCAGCAGTAGTGCCAAATCTAGATGAAACAATGTGGAGAGGCTGGCTGAACTGTGCTTAGAAATACTGGAAAAGTTTGTGACTAACTCCTGTGCTTGACTCTGTAAGGATGCCAAGAATGGCATTAACAAAACAGTTACCGCTGGGAGAGGATTCAAGGGGTATAGCATAGCCTGCTTCAAAAGCTGGCAGACATGAGGAGGGGGGTCATTTTGTTTTGTGCTTCAGTTTGAGGGATTTTTTAATTTTAATTTTTATTTTTATTTTTATTTTTTAATTTATTTATTTCTTTTAAGAAGTGTTGGCATCTACGCCCTGGTACTGAGATTGAAGGAAAAACTATCTGAACTGCCAATAACCCCTCTTAGACAAGTTGGTAGGTAGGAAGCAGCTGCATGCAGGCTGAATCTGCAGGCAATTTGTAATGAAGCTATCAAGATTACCAGTTGAGAAGTAAATGACTGTTGAAAGGTAGAGATCCTGAAAAACAGGTACAGATCCTGAAGTAGCAAACCACCCTATTTAAAGGATGCTGCAGTAGTACAGGAAATTTACGCCTTGCCATCTTCTTGTGGGCTGAAGAAAAAGCTTGCAGGAAAGAGAAAGAGAAATACAAGTATATACACTCCACTGATAGCCACAGGGACTCAAAGCTGCTTAGTTTCACTAACAGAGCCACTCTGCTCTGTGACCACTCACACAGCCAAGCACAGAAGCACAGCAGTAAAGCTACTACAGTGGGCACGAGCATGGGAACATGCACTGGATGATGTGCTTATTAACACCTGCAACGTCCTACAACTCCAAGACAAATATTTTAAGTATCACAACAGTAACCAGTGGTATAAAAACACAAAGTCAAGCAACATGAAAGACACCATTTCAAAGGAATATCATAGCCTGTCCAGAGTATTAAAAAAATCCTAACTGGGATTCAGGGCAAAGAGCTCTAAATTTCCTTTTTGTTTTCTTCCATTTAATTACTGTTTAGCAACTTGAAAGTCCCAGTCATACCTTTTCTGCCTTCTTGTCAGATATATCCTGCTTTTCTAGAACCGCCATACTTTCCTTCAGGTTCTTCACTAT
The DNA here is from genome assembly GCA_035772895.1 of Perdix hodgsoniae. NCBI lineage: Eukaryota > Metazoa > Chordata > Aves > Galliformes > Phasianidae > Perdix > Perdix hodgsoniae. The sequence continues at coordinate 7,433,210 of JAPSGF010000037.1, read as the reverse complement.
GTCTGCAGGAGACTTGTGGGATTTGCCAAAGGGGAACGGCATGATTGCGAGCCACCAGGTCTTCCTTCTACAGCTCCTGCTTCACCTGGAAAAGGAAGGGAAAAAAACCATGTCATAAATAGAAGCACGAGGCCACTGTAACAACTTACATGAAGAGAATTCAGCTAAGGCATTCGTGTATGGAATAACCACCCTTGACAGTTAAACTAGAGCTTGCCATCACAAATCTATATGCTAACAGTGCTTCTGATTCCCTTAAAGCACAAAATATAGAAACTAACAATTCACATTAAAATAATCACTTTATCTTACAGGAAGAAATCGAAGAGTACATTAACTATGTCCAAAGCCACATATGGTACAGAAGCCTCATAAGGGGAGACTAACACATGTAAGTTATTGTAATGATTCCATCAAGCAAAATACGTTTCTATATCAGATTTTTGACACAAGGCATTGTGCCTCAGCTGCACTGCAATGAGTGTCCAGGTACACACTTTTATACACGCTCATTCCACAACAAAAGCCAAGCTGACAGCAAGGCCTACTTAGTGCAGGAGCTAAGAGCTCAGTGCAGGTCAGTCTGCAGACAGCAGCTCACATGTAGGTCATAACACTTGCTATGCCCTGACTTTCTCAATGCCAATATTGCTATAATTTCATTCTGAAATACCATCTCTCCCTGTCTCGTTTCAAGGGAAGGCAACTTTATCATCATTAGTAAGGGCTTAAATAAGGCACGTGGAAATATTACAACTAAACATCATATCCACCTTTTTCAAACTTAATGGTAGCAATTTTCCTTCACTATAATACTTGGCTTCTGCAACCAAGTACATTTGTTCCTCTGTATATTTACACATATATGTATATCCACTTCTGTGTACAAAATAGACAAATATTATTAGTATAAATGAGTGTACAAAAGCTTCTGTTACCAAACACATATGCCTCCACTTTAACAACAATAAAAATTTCTTACAAATGAATACACTCCTAGAACTCTAATCTAGATTGCGAGGAACAGGAAATCCTGCATTCAAAATGCTGCCAGCTCTGCCTGGGCTGGACACAAAAGCCAGTGAGAGCTGACAGAGCACAGATAACTGTCATTACAAAGAAGGGATATTAGCCTGAAATGAGTAAGTTCTGCACTCAGACAACAACAGCGAGGTTATTAATGAGCCAATCGTAACTTTAAAGTTTCTTATCTAACACCAAGTACTTTGATCCTCGACTCAAACATTGGCTCAACTGCTGTGAACTTTATTAAACCTGATCTGATCCAATCATGTTACGCAGGAATTAAAAATATTGATTTGACATTATTTTTGAGGTACGCCGATTTTTAACGCAAACAATTTGGGCTGCTCCAAGGACAGCAGTTAAAAGATGAAGGACAGAAGTAACCCAATCCTCTGCCAAGAAAGTGTCCATAAAAACATGCATCAGGAAAGCAGCTGCACAGACGTTGCCTTCACCATTTCACACCTGCCACCAGCCTAGCACAGCTGACACAAGGTCTAAGGTAGGTCGTTTTTCTAAATGGGAATACTTGCAGATGAAAGGTAAAGTAACAGCACGACGGTAGCTGCAAGATCCATCCACCAACTACCAACCTTTTCCAGCCCACAGATACCTCCTGTGCTCTCTGCAGGAACAAGGGGCCGTAAAAACAAAACTACAAACGCTGGCCAGATTCCCTAGGAGATATAAAGCAAACACACATCACTCCCTAGGCAAGGGGATGTTATGCCTCCACTTTATCACACGTGAATGGAAGAACAGGGGAAAAAAAAGTCATAGGAATTCAAGCATTTCTCTGAGAAAATAAAGAATTAGGGAAACAAAATTAGTACCACAGCAATACACATAGAGAATAAGCAGAACACAGGAAAACGTCTGTCCACATTCATTCCTTGGTCACAACTACATTACTTCTGAGCTAAAAGAAACACGGATAACAGACATAACGTACAAAAAACAGCAGCAAGTATCTGTTGTTAAGATCTGCCCAGTGTCTAGGCTTGCAAAACGGGACTTCCTTCCAGAGACTGCTCAACTGCTTCTTCAAATTAAAAATAGCCCAGCACTGACTTACGAAACGTGCCAGCGTCTGCATAAGTCGCATGCACAAGTCATAAACAACTTCATCTACTAGCAGATCTATTAGAAGATAATCAATTAGCGATAGCATACATTTACACCAAGTGTTGTTCTCAAATCAAGTACTTTTCTGAATGAATTTCTCATAGGCAATTTAGAAAACAAAGGAAGGAAGAAGGCAATCCGCACACAAATGCCAAAGGTGGCATTTTGCTTCAAGGTGCTTCATTTATGCCAGATAATGGAATAAATATTATTTCTATTTCACTTGTATTACCACAGGGAATGCACTGCCAGGAACATCCTCTGAGGCCTCAAGACTGAAGATCAAACCGAGCCTGGAGCAAAACTGTACTGACAGACCTGTGCCCATCGTGCCAAGAAAAGCTGGGCAGCCCCTTGTCGCGCAGAGCTGTGCTTAATGCAGCTCTGACAACACACACCAACTGTTCCCTCCTCGGCCTAGCAAAGCCACAGCAACACCCTGCAACAATAGACAATGCCAACATCTGTGTGAGATCGGAAAGAGCTGCCACCACCCACATCTGCGGAGTGAAAAAAAGGAAGCAACATCAAATGACATTTTCTGTGAGTAACTGAAGAGCAGGCCTCACATCGTGTCAAATGGCCATTGTTTCACATCCCCAGCACCTGGATTTCTTCTGAACTCGTTACAAAATTTTAATTGCAGCTTTACAAAGGGATCCCAGAAGCTGCAGCAAGTCCATGGATGGCTTGGTGCTCTGTCAGGCTCCTTTGCTTTCCCTCACCTTCCCAGAGAGCTCCCTGCCTTCAGCTGTTTGTTGGAAGGGACCCTGGGCAGGATTTCACAAATCTCTGGACTCCTCAGGCACGCCTTTCATTTCACCGATACTCGAGCCCAGCAAAGCCAACAAAAAGAGGGTCCTCAAAGTATTGGTGTTACAGCCACAGGCAGAAACCTTACAGCACTTCACAAACCCAATGGGGCTGATGCAGCCAACAGAGCCACAGCCACGTGCTCAGCCTCACCAGCACAGCTGGGCTTCTGGGCACCATGGGACAGCAGCACCCCTGCTTCACCAGCACAGGAATCCCAGCTCCACCATGCAGCAGGATCCACCTGCAGTTTGCTTTGTATGTCGTTACTGACCACACAAATTAAATCCGATTTCATATGCTCCATATAAAACATTTATTACTGTCATTTGTAACTCGGCAGAAAATGTTTAAAAACATTTGTTTCTCTCTGTGGACAGCCCTGCTCCAAGAAGATGCTGCAGGACCAAATACAGGAGCACGATAAGCAAAATCTCTCTCTTTAAATACATTTTAATTCTCAAAAAACAGATGCAGTAGCCCAGAGTCTTGTCTCTTTCAGCTGGGATCTTTCTCTTATGTGAAGGGTAAGAAGCCATGCTGCCCATACAATAGTACAAGTGTTACAGGACAAGCCATGGTTACGCGGGAAGCTTTGGTTTTGCTTTAAATGAAGCATGCACTCCTGTTTCCAATTAAGCTCCTTGTTAGGTCACGGAGCCCAGAACTGCACAGCACACCGCAGGGGAGGCCGCACCAACACCTCTGCAGAGTGGCTGGCCGTGCCATGCTTAATGCCTGCTAACATGCATGCTGCCCTCTTGGTCCTTCAGCCAGTGCTCCCTGAGTGCTGTACAGAAGAAGCTCATTGCCCATGTTGTGAAACAGCCAGGTACACTAACCTTAATTCCTTGCTCTATTTTGGGCCTCACGGTATGACATGATGTTACTCTTGCTTCCCTTAAAATAGTCTGTGGTACGTTAAGTGTTCAGCTAGAGCCTGCTGCTCTGTTCACGTGAGGAGAGTTTGGGTGACTGCTTTTATTAATGAAGGAGAAGCAAAAAACCTCTTCAGGCCCCTTGTGGTCTGTTAACAAACTCAGGCCCACTGAAAATGCACATCCAGCATCCAGGTGGTATGTAGTCAGAACAAGGAGAAAGCCACTCAAGATCTAACAGAACTTCAACAGGGCCAACCACCTGGTTTCCCAAGGCAAAGGAGCCAGTGTAACCAGGGGAGGCTCTGCTCCCATCCCATGCCTTCCCCTGTTCATACAGCAGTGCTAACAGCACACAGGGATGGTCTTCAATAATGACAAATACATAAACTAGTGCATTTGCAAAGACAAAATGCCCACAATCAGAATAAACAGAATAAACAATCCACCCTGTGATCAACAATTCACCAACCTACTACTGACAAAACTTGCTGTCTCTTACAGAAGAAAAGTTTGCTTGTGCTACCAGTTTGATGGAGCAGGAGCATGTGTGGCCCTCCCTATAGAACTGAATTACCCCAAGAACTTACTGCTTTCTCATGTACCTCCTGCATTAAGGACCCCAGGAAGCCAATATGAAGAACACCACCACCACAGATCAGCTTTATCTTGCCTTATTGTTAGGTCACTTAGAAATCACCACTCTGAAGGCTGGTTGGAATAACAAGAACAGAAACAGAGAGAAATGTTGCATTTTTAAAAGCACTGCTCCACTCAGACATTCCTAGTGATCAGAGGGAGCCTGACAGCCACTGCTTTGATCCAGGAATCAGTTTTTATGCAAGCTGCCATATTCTTCAGGAAAAAAATACTCCAGAACTTCAAAGACAGAAGTGGTGCGGCCTTAGCAGTGCAGCCTTCCCACACAGGATGACAGAATGTCACCCTTATTTTGGCAGGCAACTATAGCAATGCCCTGAGCATTCTTCCTGCAGGTTCTGCACAGGCAGGCAGTGCCCAGTGCCACCCCACAGCCCAGCACTGCCAGCCTCTGGGCACTGCACGGCCCCAAAACGGCCGCAGCCCCTCAAACTGCTGTACCACCCCTAGCTGCACAAGCGCAGCTGCCAAAGGCAGAATGCATCATTCCTTCAGGATATCATTTAAATTAGGTACTCACATTCATCATTAAAATATCTTCCATGTTTTTCACTTCCTGTTGCTCGCTGTGTCTTTCCATACCCTGGTTCTGGATAAGCACTTTCCACAAGATCAAGCAGCTTTCTAGAGCCCAGGCGCTGCACCTGAACCATTTCTCACTTCTCTTTTTGGTGAGCTAACCAAACTGGAGCATGAGCATCTCTCACTCAAACACATCTCAGTAGCACAACCTGCTAATATGAAACACAGGCAAAACCTCCCTATCATGCAGGAAATTGGACTGATAGAGCACACCCCACACCTCCAACTACTTGGGAGTTCCAGAGTGAAGTATTTGCTATAACCATGGCTCTGCCTGCAGAACTACACCATGAACAAAATGGTTGTAAATAGCAATTAGTGGCACTTCCAACCGCTGTAGGAGCACACTACAACTCTAAGGCATTTTTGCTGTTCTCTAAACACTTCTGTGCATCTTTCCAGCACTTCCAAGACAATTTTAAAGCACAGACACTGGCCATCTCACATGCATGAAGTCACACCTCCAGCACACCGTGTACCTGAAGCACCACTGACTCCCACCACTAGGATCTGCTCAGTGGCTCCAGTATTAGAACAGTCTGCACTGCTCTAACATCTTGTGAGGAACAGAATTTATACATACATCGTCTCTGTACGAGACAGGCATGTTCATCTCATGCTGATGCCTCCTGCTTGTCATTAAACACAAGCATCTTCCTTAAAATCACATTAACTTGTTCTATTAACTGCAGCACACAGAAGCTTTAGGCTGATTCTGAAGCGGTTTCACAACTCTGCATTACAGCATTATTCGTGGTCTCACCCATTTAAAGATGAAAACTCAGGAAAAAAATCTCAGAATTATAACTCCTTTCAGAGAAAAATGAAAATCCTGACCATTCTCTGCTGTAATGGGACGAACAATTGAGAGAACAGAATAGGCCAATTCAATAGATCCAGAAAAGATGGAGAATCAGAAAATAAATGTCTATGTAAGAATGAGACACATAATACGAGACAGCTTCTTCCTTTGTGAAAATTTCCTTCTAATTAAGTCCCCAGCAGTTCACAGCCCCGCTTGTTTCTTTAGCACCGAACACCAGCTGATTCCCTTCATTAAGCAGACTTCTCTCTTGCCGTTCAATTACTTTACTGATCCTTCTTCCTCCTTGAGAGCCTGCTTCTCCAGCAGACATCTGCATCCTGCTGGGCAGACAGGGCAGCCACTTTCATTAGCCCCTGCTCACCCACTGCAGCCTCCCCAGACTGCGCTCTGCTTTGGTGCTCGTGCATCACGTTATTCATTGCAGCTTACTACGCTGCCACAAAGCTTGTGCAGAAACTAAGTAAGAATTGTTTTAAAAGAAGGCTGCTGTACTTAAAGGGCTTCAGAGATCCAGCACAAGCACAAAAGCTTGTTAGTACTAATGCTCAGTATCTGAAATCCTAGTTCTTTCTCCATATGTAAGGAAATCTTATGACTCAGCTTCTTTCCCTGGTGTGCAGTTTGGAGTTACCCCACCCATTCATTTCCCCACAAACCTTAGTGCTATACAGCAGTATGGTATACAGAGAAGCATGCAGACGCCTCACCCATTCCTTGGTAAGCTTAATATAGATACATATACACACATACACACAAAAAGTAAGCGGTATCTCAAACACACTGCATAAAAAGCAAGAACTTACTTCAAGCAATGCAGTAAGACAGCATGCCCACTTCTAGCCAGGTGGAAAGTCAAATACATTTCTCATAACCTGGCACTGTAGTCAGTTCCCCCATGGCCCAGATGCCTTCATCACATCATCACAAAGCCCAGAATATTTCTTCCATGATAAAAAAGGCTGCAATTATGTACATGTCATTCTACTCAGCCTTGGAAGCAAAAACGCAGAAGCAAAAGCCTCCTCTGTAACTATTTCTGTTCCTTTGTATGTTTTATTCCCATTCCTTTCCAGCAGTTTGCCTTTCATATCAGGTTGTTTTTTTTTGTTTTTTTAACCATGCAGATAGGGGTTAATTTTGAAAGGGAAGAGAGTGGCAGAAAGTTCAGGGCAGTTTAATCTCTGCCTTCACACACTGCAATATGGTCTGCATGTAATGATTCAGTAACTACATACAACTGCATGAAGTTTTCGCTCAGAAACTGCACGAGTGCAGGAAACCCCATCAGGGCTCTGTTTTTAAGATAGAAAGTTGGTGCAATGGGCAGAAGGAAAACAGATCATCTACAGCATGAGTTAATTACTTAAGAAGGAGGCTGACAATGGTAAGCATCAATACAAGACAGAGATGTAAATGCATTCGCACTTTTGGGAGGTGGTTTCTTTTTAAGAGAAGGTGACAATGGTTGAACTACAAGAACGATGCAATTTTCATTAGCAAGAACTCGGCTTTAGTATTACTTTTTAAAATAACGTCAAGAAAATGAACAATATTTTGCCTACAGTTCTCTTAGTTCCTTTGGAGACCAAGTTTTGTGGTCTGCATGAAACTCGCCATGCTCAGCCCAATTCCACTTAAGAAAACCCATCATAGCTCTCCATGTAATTTATCTGAAGAATGACAGCATCTTTAATAAACATAACTTGTACAGGAAAAAGATCACTTGAAGAATGACAATGTTTTAACATTACCTTAATGGGCTACTGATCAACAGTGCAGACATAGCACAGAAACATCCTAAAACCACTGACATAAGAAGTGAGAAGACAGATTAGGGAATGTCCACCTTACCTAAATGATTCCTACTGACCGCTGTGGAGCATAAGGAACTACCTGTCTCTGCTATGACGTGCTGTGTCTGTCACGGCTTCCCTTTTGAAAGAAGAGGTTTGGGAGCTCAAAATTAAAGGCTCTTTTTGTTAGGATACTGTACAATTCACTTCAGTTCCAACAGTCACTTCAAAACCAGCCCAGATGACATGTGGTCAAGGGTAGCTTAATGGCTCAGGGTTCTCTTCTGTGCATTCTCCTGACAGGAGGGCAGAGACCCACAGCCACACGCACCGCAAGCGGCACCGCCGTTCTGCCATCTGCAACTCCTCTGAGACCCCACTGGCACGACACAAAGACTAACGTGCACCTTATTCTGAGATCAGCTCTCATGAATCCAAGTTGACTCCTGCTACGTCAAATGGAGAGAACTTGGCACCCTACGCAATGATTACATCTCCTCTGCAAGGGAGTTCCTGGCCAATAACCGATGGGAGCCGCACACTGAGTCACAGCGGTGCGAGGGGGTAATCAATACACAAGCTCACAAGCATGACCCCAACGTGTTTGTGAATTCTTCCCTTTAGCTCATCACATCCCCATTCAGTAAACGGAAAAATGGCTAGCTTATTTTTTTTCCTTCCGTCACCTCTTAACAAGCACAAGGAGCTGGTGTACAGGCAGTCTCCAAACTGATCCATAAGCTCACCACTAATTTGATGAACTTGCTTTCAGCCAAACCTCTATTTCTGCTCTGGGCTCTGGCACTTAAGATGAGTTCTGATGACAATACAAATAGTTTACTGATACAGCTGCCTCGTTAAACCCTAGCAGTGCAGATACAACTTGCATGAGTGAAAAAAACCCACCACCCAACCCACTGACAGCTGTATCTGCAATTGTGCTAGCACCGTCCTGGCGCTCTCTCCTTCACCACCTCAAACCCAGTGTCCACACTGCCCAAACTGGATGTGAAACTAATTTTCTTCAAAAGGAACTTCTGCCCAGTTTATTCTCAGATTAAAATCTCTGCTTCATCCTGAGCACAATGTATCAAGGGCAGTGTGACAGAGGGGGAAAACATTGCTAAGATCAGCAAAATCTGAGGCTAGCCAGGCTCTTTTCACTGAATACTCAAGATCAAGGATTAGCTTTCACTTGAAACAACAAAAAAACAAACACCAAGACACAGCATAGGCCAGAACACATCTGTGGCACTGAGATGCACATCTCCTTGCTTGCAAGATGTCACTGCATTTACTAGAGAAGAATTTAGGAAAAGTAAACAAACAAGCAAAACAGCAACCTCTAATTCACAGCCTTCCCCCAAGAATAAAACTCACCACAGTGATACAGAAACTCCACGTAAGTAATTCCAAAACGATGCTGCATCTAAAGCTGCCTAGAACACCAAGACAGGTGTGTTCCTTTGGGGTAGAGCACAGGACATACTTGAAGGCCAAAGACAACGTGTGCTTGCGCTAGGAGAACTATAGGCAGTGAGAATCAGAACTTTAAGCCGTTGTGTTTTCCTATCATAGCATATATTTGGGGGCAGAGAGAAGGAAGTTTCACCTTAACCCCTCAATCTATGCTAGGAAATGCTATGCCGCATAGGAATCAAGAAGGGGGGGAGGATCTAGATTGCTCTCAATTCTGCCCAGGCTCTTTTCATGGCAACCTAACCAAGTCATTCTGATTACTCACAAAGCACCAGAAGCAACTAAGACCAACCCCAGAAACAGCTGGTATTTTCTATCCAGGAGTCAGTATCTCTCCTGCAAAGTATTTAGGGGTTTGCAAATCAAAAGTGTCAGACAGCTACCAGAGATAGCAGGTAGGAAATCAGGAAGCAACTAATAGCAGCCCAAGTAACACAGCAAAATGCCAACCCAACTAACACAACTGAATCATCACTGAGGGACAGAGTTCACTTATCTGATCTGCCTCCAAGAGCTGGGCTGGAGAAAGGAACTAGCACTGTTTCACAATTTGTAAAATAAAAGCTCCCAGCTTTCCTGTAATGCAGTCACTGCAGAGAACTACCAAGAGAAACCCAACAGAGGTTATCATCTCCAGAAGCCTAGCCAGGGAAACCAGGTTCTACAAGAGCCCTGAGAAACAAAAATGATGCAGCTATCAGAATTCTCAGCCTCAGTAAATGCTCAAATTATTCAACAGCTTTGATTGTTTAATTTGGTTAGCTAACCTGCAGACCTCATGGAAAGCCAGATTTTCTGTTTTGACATAAATCTTGGAAGTATGATTCCACAACGCTCCCGGTTAGGGACAAGTTGCAGTAACTTCTGCTGCACTGAGACTTTCTAGTGCTTGTAAGGATTTCTGACAGTTAAAAGTAACACACTGAGAGATTCGAAGTTCTGTGTTCATGGCCAACAGCCCTTCATTCATTAAACAGCTCAAGAACAGCTCATTCTGAAACACAGACTTGAAATTTCTTCCCAGATTTGCCACAGCTAAGTTCTCAGCCTTGGAAAACACACCAAGGATGCCTGCCAACACCAGTGAGGGCACAGCTCATCTTCACATTTAATCTAACGACCCAAATGCTGCAACGCAGTGCAGTTCCTACAGCAAGCAAGCAGCCTTGTGCAGTCAGTCCCAAAGGGAAAATACCATCTTCTCTTGGAGATGCATCATAAATCCATGCTTAGATGGCCACTGTTTTTTTGTTCATCCATACGTGCGCACACATGTACACAGAGGTTCCCAGCAAGAAGGAAAGTAAAGAGAATTCCTTTTCCTTTAAGCTAGATAAAAGCAGATACACACAGGCATGAAGGAATAAAAACATCAGCATGCTTTTCTAAGTGACGAGAAAGAAAAAAAGGGACAAAAAGTCTTTCACAGAATTCAAAACTTCAATACACTCACAGGTTTGTCACCCTCCCAACAGTACGGCCCTGCACTGTGGCTACATGGTTCTTGTGACTCTCTTGGAAATATTCCCCATCCCTGCAATAAAGAGGCTTTCTTGGATCCAGGGATGCTGGTCCCTCGCTGTGACACGTGGGGTGTGTGCTGCAGAGCAGGATGGCACAGCCAGTGCCCTGTGAATGGAGGCAGCTCCCAGCAGAACGCTGTTTACTCCAGCTCCACCCTGCTACTGCGTGAGCAGAGCTTAAACATTGCTCAATGTCAATTAGAGATGTAAAACGGAAACATATTAGTCAATACTGATGAGTCAGTATACTGCTTTTCTTAGAGATTACAAACCTATATGACCGCGTGCAGAACATCACTTGTTTAGAAAACTGAGTATTTTCAAGAAGCTTCCTTCGCTGTGGACTATTAGCCATGATACCCACAGAGAAAGCCCATCTCACCTGGCCACAGGAGAAACCCATCTAGAACGGCTGTGTTGGAGGGGACCTCAAGGACCATCCAATTCCCACTCCTGCCTTGGACTGGGTCTCCAGTTCAGGCTGCTGAACCCAAGCTGGCCTGGAGCACCTGCAGGGGCAGAGCATCCATGGCTTCTCTGGACAGCCTGTGCCAGCACCTCACCGCCCTCTCTGTGAAAAAGTCCCCCTGACATTTAATCTGCATCTCCCCTCCTTCAGTCTAAAGCCATTCTCCTGTGTCCTATCAACACGGTGCAGAAAGCCACCAGCTGCACACCCATCTTACAGCACCTATTAGGTGCACCAGGGAACAAGGTAACCCTCCGTGAGTGGAAGCCATTGGGAAAGGAGCTGTGAAAGCACTCAGGAGCTCTAGCAGACAATATGGGACACAACATCACACACCCAAACGCCGGTCCCTGAGTGCTCCTGTGCACAACTCGAACAAAAGGTCCTGCTGAGAAAAACTGAAAATCAACTGATCAAACTTTTGGTACCGTATCAGTGAAACAAACTGAAGATCTGATTTTCTCAGTCAACTTCTGAGAGATGAACTTAACTTCCTCAACATCCTTCTAACAAGCTATTGAACAAAGCCTTGCAAAAGAAGGGTCCCAGCCCTCCACCACAAGCCTTCTCTTTAAATCCCCCTGCAAAGTTCCTCCCTCACTGCCAACCTCTGCTGAGCAGAAACTGAGGACTCGAGCAGCAGGTGTTACAGGTTAGAAGAGTGATGCATTCACAAATCGTGTGGGAGACACTTCCCAGTGCTTACTTACTTTACCTTCCCTGCATGGCAGCACCCCAAAAGCTTACACAGAATAAAAGCTGCCAGGTTTTTTTCCTTCCTAAAATCATATTTCTCTGCAAACAAGCTTTTCTTTTGCTTTTTCTCTGCCGATAGATTATGTCAAGTTGTTATACTGTGGGTAATTCCAACACAAAACACATCAACCAAAATAAATCTTCTGACATATACTACAAGGACTATGATCTCCTGAAGCAGTGACATGCATGTTTTACAATGGAAGCAAAGCATAATGAGAGAAATACCTTTTGCCCCAGTCGTACAACAGCAGCACAAGCTGCCAGCAGTGCTCAGGCATCAGGATGGCACCACACACAGTGCTACTGGGAAGTCAAGGCCTGCAGATTTATTTAAGCAATTTCCTGAGCAGGATGCTGGGAAGTCAGGTACCTGAGAACAACTACATGCCAAAGGTCCCCAGCTAAAGCAGCCCATGGGAATTTGTCACCAACACAGCCATTTTTAGGTAAGAAGCTGGATTATACCTGATCTTTTCAAAATCAAAGCAGTAACTGTTCAGTAACTTCACTGAAGGATGTCTGTGAACTTAGTGAAACATACAGTCCTACACTAATCACAGCTTCACCATGTCTGAACTGCCTTCAGACATAATTCGCCTTAGACACATTTCACCTCTCAGTGAGGAATTCTCCAAGTGTTTAAAGGAGGAATGACAAAGCAAACGGACCTTCAGAAGCGAGCTGGGGATTTCATGCGGAGCAGAATCCTAAGGAACAGAAAGCTTGGCTACAGCATTCTGTGATAGCCCTACAACTCTGTACCCCCCGGGGTGGCCTTACAGTTTGCTTCATTCCAGCATATTTGAAATCTAGTGAGGAATTTTTAAAGCATCTCTTCTGACTCTAAGAAATATCAGCTAAAATTCTCCAAACAAGGGACTTAAAAACCAAATTGCTGCTGTTTATTTAAAGCTAAGAAAAGCACTTTCTATTTCTAAATTAATGCTGTCCGAGAAAGACAGCACACAAAGGCTGCTGAGGAAGGAGCACAGCTCTGACTGTGCACACACAGCATTTTGACTGTTTCCAGTTCAGGTCAATCCTCAACTCAACTCTTCATGAGGAGTTCATGAGGGACAAATACATGGGCCATTTTACTGTAAAATAAAATAGCAAAAGCATGAAAATCTGCTCAGGCTAAAGAAAGACCAAACTCACATGACACCAGCTTAAGCCGTAGGTAGCAGTGAAGCATGCATATAAAAGCCTCCATCAAGTCTGCTAGAATAATTGAGGACACCATCATGTTCTAATTTGACCTGTGTACTCACACTTGGGTGGGGGGAGGTGGCTACTGTGGCACTATTAATTTTGAAGAAGCAGATGACTCAAACCTTATTTTTGATAGAAAGCTGCAAGATGTCTCCAATTAGACAGGGGTAATCATATTTTAATAGCTGCTCTTGTAATTAAACCGTATCAGAAAGTGTCAGAATTACAGAAAAGCGGGGCCAGGAGGGAATTCAGAAGGTCATCCCAACGCCTTCCTGCCCCTGCCTCGAGTCTCTGAGCGCATGGCAGAGACTATCAAAGCCTGCAGAAATATTTTCCACAGATATTAAGGCTGCAAGCTACTCATCAACAGTTCTGAAACAACTCAAATAGTCCAGAACGGAGTCAGTAATTTCAGCATTCACAAAAATGCCTTTAAAAAAGCTGAAAAGTGTAGCATGCACAGCACAACAGTAAAGCCTCCCTTGACTACTATCAGTTAATTAGTAAGAAACAAACTCATTAGCTTCCACGATAGAATGCAAAATAGATACCATTCCCTCCTGCATAAATGTTTCTGAAAAGCAATCAAGGAATTCCAAGAGGTGGAGCTCTCTTAATACTGTCACACACACTCCCTCCCCCCGGGAATACACATTTGTCTGCACTTGATAATACCCAAAGAACACAATTATCTCTCAAAGACATACTGTCACAAAGTGTTACTTAGCTGGCACTTCTGCTTAGTCTCCTTTATTTGTATAAATACGGACCCTCTAAAGAAGCATCAGTTCTACACTGCAGGGCTGCTTTTCAACACTTCTGTATCTGTAAGCAGGTTTTAAAGCCCACGGAAAGCAGGGAGGTTTCAGAACCCCAAGTCAATCTAAGAGAATGCAATTAACTCAAAAGATCAACACTATCAGCCCCTAGAAAATTCAGCAGCACGTCACTGCATACATACAAACTCCAGGCACGATCTCCTCCTGTCTTGAGGCACTTTCTCAGCCTGACAAAGAAATCCCCTACCACCACCTGTGCCACGCCGCCATCAAGATAAGCATTCAAGCAGACTTCAGCCCAGTGAGCGCTACCTGGCTGACTCAATAGCTTCCCATGTCACAAGACAGCCACGAAGCTAATTGTAAAATATAATGCTCTTACAACAGTGAGTCAGTGGCAGACAGGATCCCAGTGAGACACGGTGCCGGGGGCATCGTGCCGTTCTTACAGCTCAGCTGGGCCGTCACCGCTCAGGACTTCTGACACCAAAGCAGGTGCCGTACTCACTCTGAATCTCTCAATATTTCCTGGCCTCTTTTTCCTCTCCAGTCAAAGGCTCGCGCCACATCAACAGGTACTAGGGAGCAGGTATTAACTACAGGCACACGGCGTTTTAAGTGGTAAAAATCTACCATTTCCAAGTCGAAATGCTAAGGTGCGAGCTCAGGATGTGACACTTCCTCTGACACCGTATGATTTCACGAGCCCTAGTACTGAAAAGGAAGAGATGCTTCCTGGAGATGAGCTGCACCGCTGGAAGGAAAACACCGGCCTTGTGTTGGAGCTTCTGATAGGTAGGTTGCAAACCACACGCACACAAAAAATACTCGCCAGTGTTTTGATGCTAATCACATCTCACCTGTGGTCGACACTTAAGCTGCTTCCCCAAGCGCTGTTACCTGCCCCACTGAAACTGCATGGGCCAGGTCGTGCCGTCGACTCTTTGACTCACCAAACGAATGAAATCTCACCATTCCCATAAGGCAGCGTGTAGGTTTTACATAAATCACGTGCACCTTCACGGTGACTTAAACAATAATTACATCTTAGTTTTAAAAAAGGGAAAAAACAAACAAACCCAAAGCCTGAATATCTTCTCGTTCTAACGCGAGCAGCACATTGCAGGACTGCGGGAAACAAACGAAACAAGTTTTCTCTGCCGCGGCACGCACGGATCACAGCGTGCCCACTTTCAGGGGCAGCAGCTCGCAGCGAACGGGCTCTGAGCGGGGCCCGCAGCGACCGCGACCGGGAACAATTGTAGGAAGAGGCCTCAGCCCCGGCCGCTCCGAGGGCCGCACCGCGCGCCTCGGCCCGTAAACACGGCCAAGGGAGCGGCGAAGGGCAGCTCCGAGCCCGCACTCCCCACGGGGTCGGCCCGGCGCGGAGCCCCCCGCCGCGCCCGGCCCGCAGCAAGTTCCGAGCGCCCGGAGCCGCCCGCCGCCTCACCGCGCACCGCCGCCGGGCGACTCGCGGCCGG
>JAPSGF010000037.1:7380845-7417402 GCA_035772895.1 Perdix hodgsoniae | reverse complement strand
CCGAGCGACGGGGGCGCCGCGCTGTTCCCGGGGCGGGGCCGGCGGGGCGGCCCGGTCGCTGCGGCGCGGCGCGCGGCCGAAAGGTTCGGGAGGGTCGGAACCTCCCGCGGCGGAGCCGGGAGGGGCAGAGCGGCGCCCGGGGCACCGCGCGGTCCCGCTGCCGTGCGCCGCGTGTGGCGGGCGCAGATGATCCCGGCCGGAACAAAGGCGAGCACGTGGAGTCCGCAAGGTGTAATCCGCAGCCCGAGTTTAAAGCGGAAAAATAAAACGTGTATTTATGGAACAAGACGTGAACTTCTTACAGGCTGCGATTTGCGGTGCCAACTTGCACCCGCGTGCCCGGTGTGTCACTGCTGAGCGGCAGCTGAGGTGTGCTGGGGGTTCCGTTTTCTGAAAGAGAACTGGAATTGAAGGAATTGAAGAGGCGGCCGGTGCCTGTTGGCGTCCCCGCGGACGGAAGTCACACAGCAGCCACCGCCTCCAGTCTGAGCGTGAAGGAATGGATGGGAAAAAATCTGACCTTCAGCTTTCTCTTCCCACCAGTTCCTATGGCCCCCCTGCCCTGCATCTGGCAACGTCCAGCACCGGAGCCGGGAGAAGGAAGGGCTGGAGAAAAGTGCAGAGGCTGACTGGAGCCTCTTGCTGGCAAAAGGCAACCTGGTGTCGCTTTGTGAAAGGAGTGGAAATGGGAGGTCAGAGAGAACTCTTGTCCTGGAGAGAATATGGATTCGCTCAAGCCATTGTGAGGTGACCGGGCAGGTGAAAAGCAAAAGAAGATTCCGTAATATGGCACATGAAAAAAATAATGAGTGCCTTGACAGATAGACAATGAGGAAATAAACCAACACCCAGTTTACTTTTCACTTCATGACTGCTCAGCTATGGCAATGCACTGATGTAATTCAGAGACAGAGAACCAGGTTTGTACCTCCTGACAAAGAATAACAACACCTGAATGATTGCGTTAGATTTTCCCTTACACCTACACCTACACGCTGCTCTTGGGACCTGAAGGGTCTCCCTGGCAAAATTCTCATCCCCGACACCCAGCTAGAAGCGTAACAAAACTAAACACAACAAAAAACATATGCAAAATAAGTCTTCATACCCAGACAACAAGTACAGTGGCAGCCACTGGCCCAGGAAACACACAGCTCAGCAGAGCTCAGCTGATGTGCCCAATTGCGTTGTTCCATGTGTGGCATTTTTGGCTCCATGTGTTTCTGTGTCTCTTCGCAGCCTGCCAGCAACATCCAGTATTTCACAATCCAACTTCTCGCGCTTGTGAGACTTTCTCATTCCTGGATCATTTGCAAGTCATCCACCTACAACATCCCATTCTGTTCTCTGTTCAAAGTCCCCTTGTTCTCCCTGAGATCCACTGCAGTGAGCTGAAAGAATAAGTAAGCACCTTAACCACAGAAGTCTGTCACTACAATAATTTTTTTTTAAAAGGGAGATAAATCTTATGAGCACTGAGAGGACACTGGAGAGGGAGTCCTAGTATTGGAGGTATTCCCCTTCTCCAAGGAGCAGTGGCAAAGGTATTTCTGGGTACCAAGAGCATTTAATAACAAAAAAGCTGTTAAAGACAAAATGAAGTCCTGGTGCTGTCTCTGATGCAGAGAGATGTCATGCACTGCCCACGGGCATCAGCCTGCTTCGTCAGCTCAGGAAAACACTTCTGACCACACCTGCAACCATCCCTGAGTCTGACAGCATCAAAGTTCAGACGTATTTGCATTCAGTTACATGGCTAGCTGCAGCAGTGCTGCACCCGTGGGGATGTTTTGCTGAACAACTGGAAGATGGGGCAGGAAAAAAACATCCACTTGTGATGTCAGTTCATCTCGCAGGCAGACAGAGCAGCTCTGGACCTGAATGCACAGTAGGACATGCTGCCCGGGCAGGTGACGAGGCTGCTGTGGATGGTTTGCCAGGCTTGTCTGGGCCCACAGCATGCAGTTGGCAGAATGTTGGCAGTTTGTATATCCCGTATGTGAGCTGGAAATAATTGGTTTCAAAGCCAGCTTTGAAAGGGTGTGTATGTCTGAGCTCAAATTGTTAGCGTATAGCTATGCTAAAAACATTCAAGTTTAAACAGATAATATTCAGGGTACTGAATAGAGAGAAGGAAGAATTAAAGACAAGCACCAGTACAATTATTCAACAGAGCACCTGGAAAATAGACACTACTGCTTTACAGATGACCACTGAAAAAAAGACCACACAAGTAATGCATTCACTGTAATTATCACCACCATGTAGTGTACATCAAGGAAATCTGTAAGCAGGAGGAGCACAGTTCTTCCAAACTCTCAGAAATTAAATTCAACATGTGAGGAACCTCTTGGTACAATAGCAAGTCACTAATTCACAGTGCTGACCAAGACAGCCATTGTGAATTAATTCTTGCAAATTAGGAAGTGAATAAACATGGCTCAAAAATTGGAGTTACTTCACTGAAGGAAAAAAAACCAAAAACAACAACAACAAAAAAAAAAACAGTTATAAAGACAGCACTCAGATCTCTGCTCTGTAGGTGCAGCCAGCTGAATGGGATCTTAAGGCTCCAAGGGCTCATTTGGCTCAGCCCAAAGCCAGCCAACACATCCCTGCAAGGACACCAGACTTTCAGGGTGTTACTCACATGAGCATGGTTTCTTCAAGACATCAGCGATGCAACTGCCTCTAAAATATGATTCTGAAGTAACAAAATCAGCAAAAGCAGCTGATGGCAAACTGTAAAGCAGAAGCCAAAGTTTGATTTACTTTTTTTCCACATAAAAAAAAAAGAAAGGAGACACAGCAGCAGCTGGGGCCAGTACCAACCATAGCACCAAGGCACTGTGGTTTTCTGCAGGGCCAAGTGCTGCCAGACACACGGTCACACCGTGTTCCCCTCCCACCAAATATGGAGCCAAGCTGCTGAGCCACTAACATGCATTTTATAGCCATGACGTAACGGCACCCAACCTCTTGCTGCTGTGTCTGATGAAAAAGAGCTTCGGGTCTGCTCAGAGGTGTAAAGGCAGCGGCAGCCTCCTTTCTGCATCCCCTCTTCCTCCTGACAGACCCCATCACCCCAGGGTCTCTGTCCCACCATGTCCCCAAGGATGTCTCTTCCCAAGAACCAGGGCCTGGGAATGGAGTGGAGAGCCCAGAAAGGATGGAGGGAGTGGGGAACATCCACACAGATGGATAAGTGAAAACAGAGGGAGAACTTTAGAGAGCAAGGAAGTAGAGGACATGTTTTAAACATCTTGAATTCTGACTGTGCTGCTGACACTTTGTGGTTACTCTCATCCTTACTTGGGAACACGGGTGCTGCCCTGCAGATGGGGATCAAGGCTTCTTTCTTAATCCCTCCTCTTCCTTAATACCTCATGCAGGGAAAGCGATGCATCATTTTATCATTTCATCATCTCTGAGATCTCCCTCGTTTCATTCAGGCAGAAGCACTGGAAACAGAGGCTAAGGGGAACGGTAGAAAAATAGACAAGGAAGTTAGAAATAAATGCTCTTACCTCGTGTATCTCACACCTCTCCACGTGGTTGGCAGGGAGAAGTTCCCGCTAACTACAAGGCCAGTTCAATGGGCACGACATATGGCACATGAAAAAATGAGTGCCTTGACAGATATGCAATGAGGAAATAAACCAACACCCAGTTTACTTCTCAGTTCATGACTGCTCAGCTATGGCAATACATTGATGTAATTCAGAGACAGAGACCCAGGTTTGTATCTGACAAAGAATCTCAGGGAAAAGGCTTGGGGGAGAAAATATTAAGACTTAGACCTACTCAGGTACCTTCTACTTAAAGTCTGGAAGGAAAAGAATTCTGAGTCTTTGCATGGACTTCGGACCGGGCCAACAGGCAGTGGCTGAATCTAATCGCCCGGTTTCATAAGTGCCTGTGATTTTCCTGAAGCTGCATTTCACCCCTGCTGCAGGCTGTGGCTGTTCCTGGCCTCAAAGAAACACCTGCTGGTGAGCATGTTGCTGTCTGTCTGCTCATTCAAGCAGTACGTAATGAACAGAGTCTCACTCCCTAGAAAGCGTTTACAACAGAAAGCACGAGTACACAGAGTGGTCATCCAGATCAGGATTTCTTTTTTCTCACGGTAACGCTATGATTTGTCCTCAATTCAAGCTGCCATTTCAGAATTAAAACTTGCTTTAAAAATACGATTGCAAATCACAGGAATTCAGGGCAGCACATAAAGTCTGCCAGAAAAACAATTGCCAGAAAAATCATAGGAAAAAACCCTGGTAGCAAATTCATTTCCTGTACAGCAACAAGAGCAGTATGTTGCCCTTCTGAACCATGTTCTTTTAATAAACTTTTTATTGCTGGAGAACAATTGAAAGTTATTGAAAGCACAGAATCCATTCATAGAATCATGGAATCACAGAATGGCCTGGGTTGAAAAGGACCACAATGATCGTCCAGTTCCAACCCCTGCTATGTGCACGGTCACCAACCAGCAGCCCAGGCTGCCCAGAGCCACAGCCAGCCTGGCCTTGAATGCCTGCAGGGATGGGGCATCCCTTTTACATCCCTCTCCCTCCCACCCAGGGCTGGGTACCTCAGCCCTGGCCCTCACCACGTGTGCAGCGTTGGCCAAAGGCCGACCCTCCTTTGGCACATTGCTCTTTTGCATTTTAAGGAAATTTTCAGATGAGTTTACTAATGCTCATATTTAAATAGTGCCCATTACACTTGGAAGCCCACACCCTCTGGGTAATAACGCTCTGCACTTACTTAGCACTTCACACCTTCAAAGGACTTACAGAAACTAATTAATTAGCTCTCCCAGCAAAGTGCTGCTACAATGAACAGCATGGGATTAGCGCTATTCTCTGTGTGTTTCAGCTAGATTTGGGCTGCTGTGGGGCCGGGTTAGCAGCAGAGCTGCTGCAGTCTCATTTGAAACATGCCTGCGTTGAGCCACTCCAGCAAATATGCAGGCCTCTCCAAAGCTCTGATCCAATTCCCCAAGCCTCTCCAAAGCTCTTCTGCACCACACCTCCTCACTCCCCTAAGGAGAACACAGACTCCAGATGAGGAAGGCACTCAGGATTGCTGCCTCTCTGCCTGGCACTGTTTTTTGGTGGGGCTGAGCCCCTTCTGCAGCTCAGCATCACTCACCTGGACACCTTTGAAAGTAAATGTGTTTAATCTTAAATTTGCAAGTGTGCAAGTGCACAGCCATCTGCATGTGTGTTTGTGTACGCACTGGGGAAAGCTGAGATAGGAGGAAACGCCTTAAAAGCTAAAACTAGGCTGTATTTATAAAACTAAAAACAGACCGAAACCCACAAGAAATCTTACAGCTCTTTGCTTTGATTGTGTGTGTGTGTGTGTGTGTGTGTGTGTGTGTGTACACAAAGATTACCTTAAAGAGCAGGATGTGATTTTATGTGCAATCCAGGCTGGATGTGGCTGGTAAGGACCAGAGTCCCCGTGGCACATGCCATCCCATTCTGCAGTCTTTCTGCTGACCCAGCTGGGCTGCGTGGGACCGAACCCACGAGCACAAAAACCTAACCAAGTGTTTCCTCACTTCCTCGGGTGCTGCAATCCCAGCCCTGCGGGGCCAGAAGCGAGCAGCACAAAGGAAGTACTGTTTATGAGCCCACTGCCTTGCAGGCTGTCCTTTTGCACCCTGCAGAAGATGCCGGTGTGCAGAAGGCTGAGGACAATATAATGGCACGAAGGCTGCAAGTTGTTCTTCCTGCAGAGGACGAATGCTGGCCATCCCCGTTGCCTCATTCATGCTGACAAGGTATTTTGTGTCAGGGGGTCAGGATGTGGTGTCAGCACACGTATACACACATGTGCTATAAAAAGAAAGCTGCTATTGGCATGTGGCCAAACTGGGATGAAAGCTGAAGTTACTCGTAGGCACGTAGGACAGTTTTGTCTCGCAAAGGCCTCTCATTCTCAGCTTCTTCTGTAGCCTTAGGAACCAAGAGGCCAAAAAGGCACGGGCTGTGTGGGATGTGCAGAGGCTGCTATGGGTGCCCAGCTCTGGTTTTCTGGTGCCTGGCAGCCAGGCACACATGCAGAAGTTGCTGTGAAAATAGAACTTGCTGGACAAACCAAGCACCTGCTGCATTATAGATGAGGCCTGTTATCAGATGGCATGTGGTAACATTACACTTACAGAAAGTGTGAGAAAGCCCAGAGCTGCCCTCTTGAAAAAAAAGAAACCCAGGGATGCCCGATGAGGAAAGTTCAAGAACCACTCTGAACACTCTCTCAAAGCCCCCTGCACTCTCCCCACCATGCATGGCTCTTCATCCTCAAACACCACTCCAGCACAGCAGGTTAGACCTTATCAGTGTGTCACCACCCACACAGCTTATCAGATTTTCTTCTTCCTATAATTCACTCTTGGCCTAAGAGTCCATGTTGCAACCGGCAGTTCTCTGGCTGAGAAGAGCAGATAAGACTTCCTGCAGGGCCAGGAGCTCTGCTAACCTGCCAGACAAGAGATGTGTTGAGCAATGGCAAGAACATCAGCTCATCCTTAACACAAAGACTGGAGGGGTGTGTGTGAAAGAAAAGCTGAAAACTACCCAGCTGGTACCAGCCTTGTAATTATTTCCTATACCAGGAGTCCACTCTTGAGGATGATTCAGTCATGCGATCATAGAATCGCAGAATCATTAAGGTTGGAAAGATGACTACGATTATCAAGTCCAACCCCAGCTCACTCCGCCATGCCCGCTCACCATGACCCTCAGTGCCACATCTCCACATCTCTGCACACCTCCAGGGGCAGTGACTGCCCCACCTCCCTGTGCAGCTGAGCAGCGCCTCACTGCTCTTTCTGAGAAGAAATGTTTCCTAGTATTCAAACTGATCCAACCTGGTACAACTCGAGGCCGTTCCCTCTCACCTCATCGCTGTTAACCTGGCAGCAGAGGCCGACCTCCACCTCCCCACCGCCTCCTCTCAGTGAGTTGCAGAGCAGTGAGGTCTCCCCTGAGCCTCTTCTTCCCCAGACCGACCCATCTTAGTTCTCTCAGCTGCTCCCCATCACACTTTGTGCCACAGACTCCTCACAGCTTCATTCTTTGGATACTGAGCATGCCAAGCTGGGGCTGGTGAGGATTGGAGCACTTGGTACAACAGTTGGATTGAGAGATACCAACAGCACTTCCAGAGACATCCCCTACTGCTTCTGGAGCAGAAATTCTCTTGGAAGATATTCCATATAGCACTACCCTATGCCTTGCATGTCCTTTTCTGTCCATAAATGCCTTTGCAGCAGATGAACCTCTGGCCCTGCTCCTGTCCCTGTCTATCCAATGAAGAATTTCATGGGATGTTGTCCTGACAGACCACCACTCAACCACAGAGACAGCAGTGAGAACATCAATTGTCAGTCCTCACCAGAGGTGAGAACAAGGCTGAGGAGAAGGGACCGTCTAGTGTTAGCATTAGATCCTGCTAATACTGGTGAGTCCTGTCTGTTTCCTTTCTGGCCAGAAGGAAAACAATGACACCAGGAAGGACCAAACACTTGAAAACTCAACTTTTCAACGTCTTTTCCTGCTTCCCTCCCCTAGGAACCATTGCTGCACAAGTCAGCAGCCCCATAACCTGCTGTTACAAAGGGTCCCTGCAGCAGCCTTTCCCCAGCAAAGCCACAGCTCCTCTCACTGCAAGATCTCCTGGGGCATCCTGAACCAAGGCCAGTCTGGAAGTGCAGCCCTGGCACAATCTGGCAGCAAGTCATCTCTGAACAGCACTGGTTAACATGCTGCTGTGCTGGGAGCAGTCCTACCTACCCAGACTCTGACTGTTCCCTCTGACCTGATGCATGCAGTCACCTCACTGGCACTTACAGCTCTTTGCCACATTCCTCTCGTGCTGGGATCATCTGGGGAGCAAACCACCCTTGGGCAACAGAGAAAGTCAGAGCAGTGTGATTTATAGCTGTTCCAAAAGCAACAGATTTGAGCCTTTTCATGAAGAGATTTAACCTTTGTTTTTAAACCTCAACTTTGAACCAGAGCTGAACTTCTGAAACCCACCAGACTAAAACCATTTAGTCATAATGACTGAAATCACTGTGAAAACAGCCTCTCCTCTGTGAATGTTTGCTTATGGCAGTGGAGATCCAGGCCATCCCTGCCTTGGGGAGAGTGCAGTGGGTTCTGAGGCCTCGCGTCAGGGCTGAGTTTTTCTCAGTGCCCTACGTGGTGGCTGTTCCCTGGCCTCACCCTTCCAGCAGCTCCAGATGCTTTGTTTCTCCCTTCACAAATGCTACATTACTGCCTACACCAAAAGCAAGACCTCTCCCTTAAAAGCAGAAAGGGCAAAATCAAACACAGCAGCTGGCAGCAGAGGGCAGGACACCCCTCCCACCTGTGCTGTTTGCCCAGCAGCCTGACCACCAGCACCCTTTGTGAGCAGGGACCCACACTCACAGTGTGCAGCATCCTTCTCCAACCCTGCTTTGCCCGAGCCACAACACGTGGGGGGCTGTACTGAGTTTGTGCTGTGAGGAGCTGGGGCAGACTGAATGCCTGCACCTG
Organism: Perdix hodgsoniae; assembly: GCA_035772895.1. NCBI lineage: Eukaryota > Metazoa > Chordata > Aves > Galliformes > Phasianidae > Perdix > Perdix hodgsoniae. The sequence goes on along the minus strand of JAPSGF010000037.1, from coordinate 7,408,847 downwards.
CTGATAGCTGCTCTCCTAAACCTGCTCAGAGCTGCAAGCACGTTGTTAAGCAGCTGTGCTAACAGTCTGTACTCGGGCACCTGTAATTATTCTGCTTAACTACTCCCTGCTCTGATCCTGGCTTCCAGCCTATCTGGGCACTTGGCAGGGCAGTCACAGATCCTAAGGAAGCAGCCTAGATTTGATCTTTCCTACCCAAAAGCAAATCCAGCAGGATGGCTGCCTGAGAGCTGTCTGGAGCCAACTGCCCAGAGCAACCATGCTGTCTGCAGGGAGAGGGCACGGCAACGGTGCCTTGGACTGGGAAGGCAGTGGTGGTAACATTCAGGCTGGTCAAACTGGGGCCACTGGTGAGAACTGTCCTCTTCCTATCCATGGCAGTGGGGCAAGCATTGAGGGACACAATGTCTTTAAGTTATGCCATTCTCTCTAATCTCTAGCAAATATACAGCAGAAGTATAGACCCCAAAAGTCAGCATGGGAAACTAGGAAGCATCCCTGTGGCTTCCTCTGGTCTCCTAAGGACTGAAATTGCTTGAGACATGCCAGAAAAACATGTCCCTTCATCCTGGAGCCATCACAGCACTGCTGAAGAACTCGACGTATGTCACAGCTGAGAGCACCCAGGCAGTACAGAAAGACCAGTGCTTTCAAGTGAGGATCCTGCAGGCCTGGCTCACAGATGGCTGAGACAGGGCTGACATCAGCTCCCCAAGGAAGCAGCCTTTGGCTACAGCACACTGTCACTGGGATGCAGAGAGGGGCAGCCATGGGAGTGCAGCGCTGCCTCCTCCTGGGGCTCTTCTGCCACAGGGCCTCCACCCAGCAGCTCTGCAGCCCCACTGCACATCCCTACATCTCACATCTGTCTGTCTTCAGCAGGAGCTGAACCGGGTCTACAAAGTGCCCTTCTGTCCAGCAACTGCCTCTTAGAGTGAGGCCTCAGCATGCAGATCACAAGGAGCATCGGTGGTCATGTATGGGACATGGATGTCACCCAAGTGGAAGAGACCTTGGTGGCACCATTCCCTGCTTCCCAGGGACACACATCCCAGCTTGAGGTGAAGTTGGCTTTGCAATGAGAGGCACTAAAGGCTCCTTCCTGCGGCCATTGGCTGCCCCTGCCCCAGGAGCGCTGCCCCTCCGGCAGGGCTGGGGCCACTGACCATTTCTCTGCTGGTTATTAGATTGTTCACGGCTCTCAGGTTTGTTTGAATAAGCTCTTTTGTCCTAATAGAGCTTTCCCACGTCTCTTCATTCGCTCAGCAGTCGCGTGTCCCGAGTCAAAGAGGAGCTGTGGCCACAGATTCCTAAAGGAACTTTTTTCAGAGCAAGACATCTGCGTTGGAGGGAATCTGCAAACATCTGCCACGCTTTTCCCATTTCCAAGGGCCTTTCTTTCCATCTTAAAAACTGCAGGAACAGATGTTAAAAGTTGTCTTCTTTCTACAGGGTGTGAAATGCAGACTAATAGCAAAAAAGAAAACGCCAAGCGGCATTGACCCTTTTCCTTCTGCTTTTTGTGGAAAGCCCAGGAAAAAGGGAGGCTTTGTTTGCTATGGAGAATCCCCTTTCAGCGAAACCTGGCAGTGCGCAATGCGAAAGGGAAGCGGGAATTTGCAAAAAGCTCTCCCTTTAATGCTCCGTGCTCATTTGCATGTGCCTGTTTGGGCCATACAATCCCCAGCACAGATGTCAGGTTTCCCCTGAAAGGCAGCACGGCCCTCCTGCCCGCGCACCCCCTCGCTTGGAGCATAAAGGGTTCTGCCCTGAATGAGAGGTGTAAAATAACTGTTTACAGCAAAAGCTGCTCTTCTTTTTCACAGAAATGCTGTCTTACAAATGAACCTTGAAATGAACTCATTGCCAGCAGAAGCCAGTGGGGCTCCGTGAGCAGGGGGCTTCCCAGAGCCCTGAACCTGCTGCCCAAGGGAGGAACGGGCTGGGGCTGGGGCTGGGGTTGGGCACCTCTTCTGGTGTGTTTCAGAGCCTTTGGGCAATACTGCATTCTCAGACACCTCTGCAGTGCCCAGCTGAGCCAGGAGCCGATATGGCCTTGGGCAACCATGGGATGGTCGTAGGATGGTGCCTCTTCTGTGTAAGGTGCTGCTGCGGGGGGGTGTGCTTCAGGAGCAGGGGAGGGGACTTCTCTTCTTTTCCACCAGCAAAGCAAAACCTGGCTAGAAGTCATGCAGCCACTTCCAATCCATTGATTGGAAAAAAACTGCAAAAAACAGAAGTATCTTAAATTTTGGGGTTTGGCAGACGTGAAGAGGTCTCACACCAGACAGTGGAACATCTTTCCATTTTTTGAGCAGGATACAAGTTGCCCATTCCCACTCCAGTGCTGCATCGCAAAGGACAAGATACTAACTGTCCTCTCTCAGAGTAACAAACACCCATCTCAGGCTCTCCCTCATGCACCCCTGCCAAGCAGGGTGCTTATAAAACCAGGCAACTGCACCCAACACCTGCATTTGGCTGACAAACAACCCCTGCCTGCACGATAACGTCGTAACGGGGACACATTTTCTTTATAAGCCCAGACAGCGTTGAGTGCAGACATGCTGGAAATGTTTGCATTTACACACAAACAAGCATACACCCACACAGTGTTCAAGTGCAGGACGCAATGTCCTCGCTCCATTCCTGGGGTACATCACCACCTACGGCTGAAGGGGTGGAGTGAGGGCTCTGCAGCTGCAGCGTTGTGCTGGGTGATGGGAAATTCCAAGAGTGGATCCTGAGGGCCTTTGGAGCTTCTAAACCAACACAACTTCTTCCTGTCCATTTACATAAAGGTGGCACATTTGACACCAACTTGAAGGGCTTCACCTGGGTGACTCTGTAGGACACTGCCGGATCCTGCCGTTACCAAAGCAGTTGTCAGAAAGCAAAAGCACAGCCATGAAAAATGCCTTCGTGATCCCCCTCAAAACCAGGCAGAAGTAAGGAAGCATACAAGCATGTTCCCATCCTGTGCTAAGCCTGCTCTAAAGGCCCCTCTGCTTCTGCACTGGCATTTCAGAGGAGTGAAACAAGCAAAAAAACACCGTTCCCCCAAAAAACAGCCAAGGCAGCATGAAAGAAGGGGGGAAAGCACACAAGTAAACACCCCACAGAATCAACAGGACTGCGCTCACCTCAAGGTTGGTTTGCTTCTGCAGCTGCCTGCAAGTTTAATATCAAATAGCACGCAGCAACAACAACACTAGATGAGCTCTGTATTCCCTGCACATAGCTGTGTGCAACAGAGAATTCACGTCCTCGGGAGGTCCGTGAAGTGCTCTCCCTGGAGGGTTTCTGTGATGGGAGTGAGGTTTCTATAGCTGCCTGCTGTCAACACTTCTTAATCGATCACCATTATCCTGCAATAACAATTCCTGCGGGAACTGGTCAATCCAGTACTCTATTATCAAATTAAGAGGCTGCTTCAAGGACTGAAGATGCTCGAGGCTGGCAGGTAAAAAGCAGCGCCGGCTCAGGGGACGCGGGGAGCAGAGACGCAGAGGGCATTTTCCCAGGTGTAACTCAACTGGGTCCCACCATTGTTTCCCTCCCTGGGAATCTGTGCAAATTGAGCAGGAGCCATGCAAGCTGCTCCGAGCACGCCCGTTTTGGTTCTGTTCTTCCTTAACAAAAGATCCCTACAAAGCAAGGCTTTGGAGGCCGGACATCTGTCGCCGTTTGGGGGGGCCGCCGCGGTCATTGAAAAGAAGCAGCGCCCTGTCAGCTTTGATTGATGGTCACAAACCTCTGGGCTCGACCCCTCGTGTGGGAAAAGAAGTCCCGCCAAGGCGAGCTCCCTTTCACATGCTAATTTTGGGTTATAAATACAGCGGAGGAGAGGAGGAGAGGCAAAGCGCCCGCCGGGACTGGCAGCACCCGCTGCCCGAGTGCCACCCGCCCCGTCCTGGCAGCGCCGGGCGGACAGGCTGGATTACAATGACGGCCGCAGCCATGGCCGGCGGTGCGCACAAGCTGCCCAGCACCAAGGAGGAGAGGAAGGTAGGAGCCCAGCGGGAGCCCCGCTCAGGGATGGGTGCTGCGGGTTGCTTGTGGGAAAGAGTGATTTTTTTTTTTTTCCTCTTATTGTAAAGGTGTTTTCCCTGAATTTAACCTGTGTAAGTTTGTTTTCTGCTTCCTTTCTCTGCCTTTTCTGTTTCTGTTGGGTTTCTGTTGGGTAAACTCAGGCTAATAGGGGGGGGAAGTAAGAGAATTCAGACCCAAAGGACAGGCCCTTACCAGGGCTGGAGGCTCTCCATCGATACAGACCCTACTGAGCATCATGCCATCCCGCGCTGGTTGCACACTGGGATGTGGCTCTCCCAGCTCACGCCGACCCCAGGCTGCCCCCATGAAACCCACACAGTCCAGTTTCTTCCCTTCTCCACAAATAATAAATCAACGCAATTCATCCTCCTCCTGTTTAGGAGGAAGTTTTTCACCCAGAGAGGGTGGTGAGGCTCTGGAACAGGTTGCCCAAGGAGGCTGTGGATGCCCCATCCCTGGAGGCATTCAAGGCCAGGCTGGATGTGGCTCTGGGCAGCCTGGGCTGCTGGTTGGTGACCCTGCACATAGCAGGAAGGTTGAAACTAGATGATCACAGTGGTCCTTTTCAACCCAGGCCATTCTGTGATTCTCTGATTCTCTTCCCTGCAGTTACGGAAACCCCTAATCGAACGGAAGCGCAGGGAAAGGATTAACAACTGCTTGGACCAGCTGAAGGAGACAGTGGTTGGCGCGTTTCACTTGGATGTGAGTGTTCATTTTGATGCAGATTATGTCCCTCTGCTGATGGAGATTGTTTGGCTTTTGGGGGGATGGGAGAGGGTCTCTGTATTTTGTGAAAATCCACAATTACCTCACGGCCTCCCAGCTCATGAACTCTTTCTTTATTAGCAGTCTAAACTGGAAAAAGCAGACATCCTGGAAATGACAGTGAAACACCTCCAGAACATCCAGAACAGCAAGCTGATGGGTAAGTGCCCCTTCTCTGCGGCCCCTGGGGCACAGGGCTGCACATTCAACCCCCGGCAGCTCGGCCAAAGCCTCTTGCAAACGCCGTGCTGCTGCTCTTGGCTGGCTTTTACCGCTAGATGGGGAGATGGAGCCGAACACATTTTAATCCACGGAAGATTTTCCTTCCAGCGCCTGTTTCTCCTTTTGTTCCGTTGTGGCTTTGCCTGCCCACGGGCAGCAGGATGCTGGGGGCTGCCCGCTCCCTGCACCCTTCCAAGCCCTGCAAACCAACCTGTAAAGCATTAAACCAAGCTCAAATCCGTGCAGGAACCAATCTGCCTTCTCCAGAAGCCAGTATCTGGCCCTTAAATAATAGGTGTTTCTGCGTCTCCCAGTGTCTTTGAGGGGCCTCTGTGAGCACAGTGGCAGACCGGCAGGGGAATGCCTGCCAATACCCTGTGATATCGCTGCCCCAGTGGGAAACTCCACCAAGAAACCTGAGTGCTATTACTTGCTCCATCCTGGAGCCTAGCACTGCTCTCCCTCACACAAAGCTTCTGACCCCCCAGAGCAGCAGGGCACTGGCCTGCCACAGCCCCACAGTGGTTGTGGTAGGAAGCAATAGGAAGCAATAGGCCCTGCATGGAAAAAGCACACGGGAACCTGCTGAATGTGTTGAAGTGGGATGCGCAGGCTTTGCACCCTTACCAACTCCAGTTGTCTCCTGTTCAACGCAGCTGACTCCAAAGTGGGCCTTGAAGCTCAGCAGAGGTACAGCACGGGATACATTCAGTGCATGCATGAGGTCCACAACCTTCTCCTCACCTGCGAGTGGATGGACAAGACGCTGGGGGCTCGCCTGCTAAACCACCTGCTGAAATCCCTACCCAGGTCTGGAGAAGACACCTCCAAAGCAGCATTAAGTTCTTCGAGCCCGTCTCAGCAGCCTCTCCTGACTGCAAAAACCCCACTGAGTCCTAAAGGGAATACTTCCAGCACAAATCCATCTCAGGAGCACTTCTACCCAGCGGAACACAAACAGGCTTTGAAAAATTCATTCCAGCCACCCTCACTGTCGGGTTTTGGCCAGGTCAATGCTGTGCCTCCCAGACAGGTCCTGCAGCCCAATTTTTCCCATAATAACCCTAGTATGGGGTCATTAGATATGTGGAGACCATGGTAAAATGTGTTTTCAAATGTTTATCCTAACCTTAGACACTCTTATGTATGTATCTTATAGATATGTTTCTTTACAACACTTGTGGAGCAGGTCTGCTCCCGTAGGTGTACTAAAGACCAGGGTACTTCAAGCCGAAGTAAACCTAATGTGTAGCCTGCATTATAGAAGGCTGCTATTATTTTGTATTTATTTAATACATCTAAATTATTGTATAGAATCCTCTCGTGCTCTTTAGCGTATATTAATTATATAACTTTCTTGTCTTACATTCCTAAAATAATTAATGTTCTATCAATGAATATCAGACGATGACAACAACCCTCTCTTGCACCAAGCTCACCTCTGGGATCTCATGCAGCAGCTGAGACCACTTCACAGGACAAAGCAGCAAACAGCCAATCTCCTTATCTTTGTTATTGTTACAGCTATTCCTGTGCAACCAGGGGAGATTTCAGTTCTGATTTCTGTAGTAGTGCTGCAAACACAAAGGGAGAGACTTGGTTTAAACATTAAAACTGTTTAGAAATATTCTCTGTATTGCTCAGTGTCCACACGTTGTTCCTGGACATCCTGACACAACTGTTCAACAAGTGAGCTGTGTGTATGTCACCCGTAGGTACATTTAGAGATTGGTTTTGTTTATTTTCTAAATAAACTCTTGGAAGATAGTGACTGTGTTTCTCCCATCCTCCTTCTACCGGCTCTGAACAGGGATGGTTCAGAATCACCTGGATCACAGGTGTCTGTGAGTGACAAAAGAAGTCAGGAGCTGGGCTTGTCAACTTGCAGCAGTACTTTGGGGCTGACTTACAAGAGCACTGTAAGTTTGTGGAAGGCAAAACTCTCTGCAAACTGTACCCATCAGACTGGGACAAACCCGCACAATTCATGACATTTGGTCTCAAGTTTTTCAACTCAAAGGCAGTTGAAAGCCTTTGAAGAAAGAAACAAACACTTTGAAGAAACAAACAAGAAAACAAACTCTGCTCATACCAATTAAGGGCCACCCAGTTCAGAGGGGCTAATTATGCAGAACCATCTATTTGATGATGTGCTGAAAGAGTGAAAACCATCACCTCTGGATTTAGCATTCCCTTCTGCTTAGCAAAAAAGGCAGCGAAGCCACAGAGCACTCATAGGTTGTGATAACAGTCAGCCAAAGGGATCTTGGAAGAGAAAAAACACAAAAGACAGGTGGCAGAGATTAGCACACACACCGCTGAGGTCACAGACAGCTGCATGCGACCTGAGCACCCACTGCTGCACTGCTCCAGGAACCTCCTCTGCCCAGAGCTGGGCCACAGGGCAGGCAAAGCAGCAGATCCCAGCCAGGAACAGGGCCTGAAACTCACTGTTTTCTTCTCGATCATTTTGGTAATGCACCTTATCAACTTGTGGTAACCTCAGTGCTGTGCTGGGAGAGGGGCTAGGAAACACTGCTGTGCTGCCAATGTTCTCCTGTGTTTTGACAGCATGGACATAAAAACATACTTTCCCCTAATGCTGTAAATCCTCACTGACTATAATTATCAGCTTTGGTTACTGCAGTGAAAATAGATCAGTGAGAAATACGTATTTCTCCCCATCTCTGGCTGTTTACTCTGTGCATTTGGACATACTTTGTGGTCAGTGGGTTTTATTATTTCCTGTTTCTAATCGGTGCTTTTTTTTTTCTTTCGTGGGTGCAGAGGGAATGGTCACACAGCAGCTGGAGGGAGCTTTAAAAATAGAACAGTGAGACTGCGATGCTCAGCCAACAGCCTCCACTACATGATGCTCATCTCAGTGCCTTCTTTTCCATCCAAGGGGCTCTTTTAAATGACCCCATGCCACGTTCCTAAGTACAAACCTACTTTGGTCAGACAGAATCCTTTGCACAACAACAGCTTTCAGTAAAGAAGGTGTTTCTTTGGGAAGGCAGATTATCCCTAACCCTTCGCACACATGAAGTCAGCTGCTACTCGTGTTTGACAGAGGAACTTTGGTTACCGAGGGTTACTGGGTTACTGGGCTTTATCAGAACCAGAACAGCACAAGAGCAGCACTACTTCACATTTTGGTACGGGCACCTCCTCCCCAACAACCAAAAAGTGCCGTCAGCTGTACCACCTCCTCTCCAGGAAACAAACATCTGCACTGGGCTCTGGCAGCGGTGCCTCCTGGCTGCTGCTGTGCCCCATTGCAAGCAGGGCTCAGCCTCAGCTGTGCGCTGCAGCACAGCTCCCACCGCGAGCTGCGTGCACAAGGAATGAGGGGTTTGAAAGAGCAGCGGTGCCACACGCTCAGATCTCAGCCCTCAACCCGATACACACAGTAGAAGCAGTCAAGACATGCACCCAGACCAGATTGCTCAGCTGTGTCAAACCTCACACAGAGCATGGAGCACACATGGGGCTGGGGCAGCCTGCTGCTTGTCTGGGCTTTGTGTCCTGCCAAAGTGCTGCTCCAGATTGTGAGCTGAGAGTTAAGAGGCCAGTCCCGATGTACATGGGGATTGGCTTCTGCTCCCAGGTAACAGCCAGAGGGCGAGAGGTGATGGCTTCAAGCTGTGCCGGGGCAGGATCAGGTTGGATACTAGGAAAGAATTCTTCTCACCAAGAGCAGTGAGGCACTGCACAGCTGCACAGGGAGGTGGCGCAGTCACTGGAGGTGTTCAGAGCTGTGGAGATGCGGCACTGAGGGCCGTGGGCATGGTGGGGGGGGCTGGGGTTGGACCTGGGGACCTGAGGGGTTTTTTCCAACTGTAATGATTCTGTGATCCTACGATTCCTATGTCCTATGAGGACAGCTGGACCTGAGGCTCAGGACTCCCATGCAGCAGCTTCAACACAAAGCAATTAAAGATTTATGCAGTGATACCACGAGCACAAGTAGACAAAACACTCCTGTACACAGCAGCTCTGGTCATACAAACTGCATTCCCAGAGCAGCTCTCACTGAAACCAACAGGAGAACTCCCACTTCTTTCTCAGGAAACGGGACTGAAGCCTTTCCCAAGTGGGAAGGCACAGAGCTGACGGGTATATAACAGACTCACGACTGCCCAGCACACAACCCAGGCTCTCCAGGGCATCCCTGCACCTTCCCTTACTTCTCCCGTTGCTCCAAGGACACCAGAGCAGCCCCTTTCTGACTACGCAGTCCCACAGTCACTCCCAGCAATCAGGCCAAGCTGCTCCAGGGGCTGAGGAGTGGTACTGAGCCCCCACAGACCGCTACCCGTGGGAGCCGAGCACTTTGCTTAAAAAAAGAAGCACAAGCCACGTTTTTGGAGTGCTCATTTTGTGAGGATGAGGCTACAGACCGCTGCGTGACCTCTGCGGGACCTGCAGAGGGGCTCCTAATCCTCTGCACTTAAAAGCAGGTGACCCTGCAAAACCCTGTGCAAAAGGAGCAGAACACTGCCAAACTGCTTTTAAGTACACAGCAGTGACTGTGAGTGCCAGCAGTTAGATAGCACCATACTCCTGGGGGGAAGCAGGACGCCAAAGACTTCAGCTTCCCTTTCTATGTGTCATTATCTCACAGCTTCCCGTGTCTACATTCCTATCCGAACAGAGCCTTGCTCATATTTCATCTCACAAGAAGTAACGTTGTGCTGAGAACCTAACCCGAAGTCTGTCACATTTGTCAGAGCTTTCACACACTTGTGAATAAAGTGGCACAACTGAAACCAGCTCTGGGTCTGTGCTGCAGAGACGTGTTGTTTGTACATCTCAGCCCTCTAAGAATGCAGTTTGCTGCCCCGGGCACTAATTGCAGACGTACCAGAGCCTGGGAACTCCGTCTGCTTCTGGGACTGCTTTGGTCCTTGCATTGGGTGTCACCAGTCTTTCTGTGCATTTGGAGCTAAAGAGCTTGTTAGAACATTTCCATCACGTTTTCTTTGGCTAACACAACCAATCAAATGGATTTTTACAGCTCTCCTCAGCCCGCTGCCTCCTGTCAGCAGATGGGCTCTGCCCAGCACCTTAATGGGATTACGTGGGGTCCCGGTCAGGCTCTCAGGAGCCATCTGTCACTGCCCAGCACACTGACCCCAGTGAGGCAGCACCCCCAGCTCCCCCTTAGCCATGAGCTCAATGTTTCCTCCCCTGCACACCAGGAGTGATGCATTCCCTTAGGAAAGCTGCATTTTCTACCTTCTGAGAAGGAAGAGAGAAGCATTCCACAGTACAGCAGTATAGCAGGACAGAGAAGGGAGCCAGCAGAGCCATGGCTGAGCTCCTTGTGCCAGAGGAGCTCCCACTGCAGGGCAGAGCCAGCCTCCACACTGGAGCTCCCCTGGGTCCCTCCAGGCTGTGGGAACAGCCACAGTGGGAGCAACCACAGAACCCCAAGCTTCCCTACCCCTGCCCTACTAACACTTAGCCTATGTGAGTGCAGAGTACAAAGCAAAACGCTCCGAGATACGCACTCTTCCCACCACAGAGGCTGTGAGAACAAGCAATCCACGTGGGGTAGCAATCGCATCACCTCGTGCACTCCTGAGAAGTGCTGAGATATCGCTTTGATAGGTGTGAGAGGAGAACCACCCGGTCACTGACCACAACCAAAGCAATACCCAGACAGACAGGTTCTCCCAGCCAGACATCCTGCGGTCAATATTCCCTGGGGAAAAGCAGCGCGGTGCCTCCCGGTGCTCCCTGCTGCCCAGCACTGCACGCAGGAACGCACACACTGACTGGGAGACCCCTGCAGCAAGCTGAACCTCTGCTCTCCTCGGCCATACCATCTGAGGGAATCTGATGAATCTGGGGCAGAAAGGCAAGAGCAAGCTTTCCAACGCAGACCCAGATCTTGAGAGGAAAGCTCTGAGCCCCTCAGCCCAGCTCATCTCCTCCATGGAGCTGGGCTGGCTGTCAGTAGCTCTGAGCCGACGCAGTTACAGAGGAGCAGCACGGGGTAGTAGTGAAGGGACGGGTATGGGCCATGGGACACCAGCCTTGTTCTAAGCCCAGCTCTCACTTCCATCGCTCCACGCCTGAATATTTCTCATCTCCTTCTTGGGAGAGATGACTGCACTCATCTTCGAGATCTCTAGATGAAAAGCATTAACAACATGCCAAGGGCTGCGCAGATGAAAGAGGTGAGGCAACACTTCAGAAGCACCTCTCCAACCTGCTATCATATGAATCACGTCTCCTCTGTCATTCCAGCTCCAGCACTCACCTCTTCAAAGTCCGTCTGCACAAACATACTCCTGTTACTGCCAGAGCCTTCCTCCAGTGCTGGCAGCGCACTTGTGTGTGATAGAGGAGATCAGGTGGCTGAATGAGCAGCTCTTGAGGCCGTTACATCTATTGTGCATGCTTCTGGAGGGCTTCCAGCCAGACCGAGCCAAACCTGTGGCCATGTGCATGGCTCACAGCTCCCCAGAGGACCTCCTGCTGCCACCCCATTCTCCATTGTGGTGAGAGTACACCTGGTGCAAGCTCAGATCAGAACATCTGATTTAGTTTCGACCAAAATAAACCCCGTCTGCATGCATGGAAACTATGCAGCAGGCAGAGAGAGCAGACAATTAGGAAATTTGCTTCAAAACCACACAACGGCTCCAAAGAAAAACACCAGTATAGCTGGAGCCTACGTGCTCACAATTCCCATTGGTCTTCTAGGGAAACATGGCTGCTCTAAGACTAGGTCTAAAGCATTTCTGTAAACTTTTGGTTTTACAGCTTCAATCGCAGCCCCTCAGGGAGGAATTCACACACCTTTCACCTTTCATCCAGTTGTCTGTGTCTATATCCAGCTCCTGGCACACACATCAGAGAGGCCTCACCCAGCATGCAGGCAGGCATTCCCTTCCCTAAACAAGGGGCAGGCGTTGCTCCAGCTGCCTGACACCTCCATCCAGAAAGTCAGCCCACACTACTACCGGGTATCAGAGCAAGCCTAAGAGGGAAGGATCTGCCTGCCAAGGGCTCGCTGCTCCACCTAAACTGCCACTGGGACAGCACTGAATGTTTTATAAGAGCTGAAAAACATGTGTGACTGCTATCCTGATGGGAGCAGGCTTATGCTCACGTGCCTCGGTGCCATCCCCAGCCAGAGATCCTATGTTCTAAAGCTGTGGTGTGAGCTGTCAGTGGTGACGCCCATGTTCCAGCTGTGCTTTCCCAGCTCTGACAGTCCTCATTTCAGCCTCATCTCCACTGCACAGAAAGGCAAAGGGCTGAGCAGGAGAGGGTTCTGGCCGCCTGCTCTGCTCAGAGCCAAAGAACATCTGTGGCTGCATTGAGACCCCAGGAGCTCACGTTGCTGAGCAGCACAGGGCTGACCTGGTGGTGGTCACCATGCCAGGGCTCTGCGCTCTGCTACTACGCATGGCTGCCATCACTAAAATTCCTTCCAGTACACGTGAAATGCCCCTTTCCATAAATATATCACTGCAATACACATTCATTCTAAGGGACATTTCAGGAACTCAACTAATTGTTCCCATGTACGCCCACATGTGTGTCACTGGGTGTGTATATATACGTGTGAGTGTAGGGGGACCGCCATTTTCAGGTAAAAGAAGGCTGAAAATGCAAAGTATTTCTACATTCCCCTGCTCCTCTAACACCCTCAGAACCATCAGTCCCTATTTAGCACCCTTCTCAAACACCTGAAAAAAACATCCTTCCAACAGCAGTTGTTTTGCATCGGCCATTCCCTGCGACAAAGTGCAGTGTGTACGCATTATATAAAGGAGACACTGCATTCCTCCTGGGAGAGATAACAAGCCACGGGGGAGGAATGTTTTCCCCAGCATGTCTGCGCACGACCTGAACCCAAACACAACCAGCATGCCACTGGCAGCTCCCCAGCAGATGACTCCCAAAGCGTTTGAATGCGAGGCTAAGTGGTATAAAGGGTCAACCAAAATGTTCCTGTGCAGACAGACAGTGCAGATGTGGAGAGCACAGCACAGGCTGGGAGTGCACCGCTTGTTTTAGGATGTGGGTTCTACAAAAAGCTCAACTTGGGCTTTGGGTGCTGAAAGCTCTGGTTCTGGGGCAGTCTCTGAATTTGCTTAGGAAGCAAAAACACCCTCAGTCAATGGATCATGGAGACAGCAGTGACTGAACAGGAGATACAGTGCACTGGTTGCCAATCAATTGATATGCATCCAGCAACTCTCACCTGCACTTACCAGTTTTGCTGGTGCGTCCCTAATGTTGAAACTCCCCACTACAGCAAAATTGAAGACTGGAATCTATAAATCAGACAAGCAAAATCAGCCTCATTTACCCAGCACTTTCATGCTGGTGTAACTGGAAGGGATTGTGCAGTGAAGTGGTGTCATTACAATAAAACAAATAAACAAACCTTTACCACCATTCTGTGCCAATCAAACTTTAAAGCGTGAATCTGCAAACCAGAGACAGAAGATTATTGCCTGTGAAAAGCTCCCATCTCCGGGGTGAAACAGAGAACCAGCTTGATGCAGAAGGTACTTTGGCTGAGGTTAGCAAGCAAAAGTACTGTAAGCAGATGGCAGTGGGGGAAGGTGACAGAGAAATAGTGGAAAGCTCTTAGTGTGATGTTTTGGCCACTGTTACCCCAGGACTTGTGTCTTTGGTCTCTCTGAGTTATGGGAGGTATGTGTTGGGTGTCTGGCAGCCAAGCCAGACACAGGAGTCTCCCTGTTTGCAGCATTACTTGACATACCTGTTAAGATGTAAGAGAACGAGGTTCACTTTAGATGAGACCAGGAGCCCACCTAACACAGCATCTGTTGCTGATGGGTGTAGGCACAGAGCGAGGCAGAGCGCGTGGAGCAGCTCAGCAGGGAGAGGACTGCCCTGAGCACCTCCTCTCTGCTCAGCCTCAGCGTGAGGGCAAGCCTCTCCTTCTGGACAGCACTGCATCCTCCTCAGGCACCCAGATCTTTCTGATGCAAAGCAAAAGCAAGTTCAGCAGTCAGAGCACGTAATACCTTGCTCCTTTGTTAACGGTATCCATTTGCACAATGCCTAATGACAAGCCCTGTATATTGAAATCGGAGTTAAGCAGACTGTGGAGACTTGAATTTCAGAGCACTAATGTTGAGGTTCCTATTTTAAGTCCGGTCAGATTTAGAGCTGTCAATCAAAGGGTCACATTTGCCTTCAAAGGCTGCGGTGCCATGAGGAATTTCCTGGTACTGAGCATCCTGGCTTAGCTGCTCTTCTTTGGCAGGATGGAGCTGGAAGGAGGAAGCAGGGAGACCAATCACCTCCATCTGTCACATACTCAAAGCTCAGTGCTCTCATGTGGGGGATATAAAAAAGTATTCACCCTAATCTCATTTTCAAAGTGATGGTGTTGTTTTAACTTTGTTCTCCTGGAGAGGGCATGTGACAAAGCAGAACCTCATCTCTTGTAAAGCCATGAATGCTGTGCCTGCAGCTCGAAAAGCAAACGCATTGCCTCCCTTGCAGATAACATGGGCCTTGTACCAGGCTCACGAGCTCTTTCCAAAAGCCATCTGTAAATGGAAGGCATGGCAAAGGCCCCCAGTTCTGAGGAGAGGGAGCTGCTCCCCTTCTGCCAAGGCACAGTGAACCACCACCAAACTTCTGCCTGCCAAAAGGGCTCAGGGCTGTGGCGTTGGGGACTGCGCAGCTTCAGCTCTACCCACCCCAAATCCAGACGGAGGGCTGGAGATGTGGCAGGCAATTTCCACTGGGATTTGTGAACTGCACAGGCAGGGCCCAGAGATACAAGTGGGGCATTCTTTACCCTCACCCCACTGACACAGTCCATGGGCACCGCTCCTGCTGCCTCCGCCTCTGAGCAGCCCCAGCAGTTTCGCTGTGCTGTAGGAACAGTGGCAACCTCAAAGCCAAGCAGTCTTGCAGGCTTTCTCCAGAAAGGAGCATCCAGGTGAGAAGCATCCCAGGGTGCTGCAGCCATGGCAGCAGTCTCTGAGGCAGCACATCTCCATAGGGACCCACCCACCTAATGTGGACTTCCCCCAAGGGAGAAAACATTAAGGAACAGGCAGGAAAAACAGAGGCATGTGGAGCTGGCTCGTACTCCCACCTCCACTTGGGGTAGGCTCGATGCCAGGGCCGTTTTCTCCAGCGTTTTCACCACACCTTGTGGTCACAACATTTGTTCTCCTTCGCAGATCTGCACCCACATGGAGCACAGCTCACCTCATCTGCCTGAAAGCACTTCTCAGGTCAAATCAGCAGTGCCTAATCCGGGGGGAAAAGAAACCAGTTCAGAGCTGAGTTTTGGCAGTTTATCTACCTCACTCCTTCCCCAGTCCGGGGGAATTTGGGATTCTGCACAACAAACTCCACCATACAATACATGTGATGTTGCAGGTTCCCACAGCAGCTCAGCCCATTGGGAGCCCTGACTTGTTTTCTGAGTGTTTTCTTTCATTTGTGTTACATGAAAACAGATTTGTAAACAAGGAGGTGAAGCATCTCCTGAGGGAGGTGCAGCTCAGCAGAGGAGGGGAGGAGGAGCTCCATGCCAGTCTCTGAAATGTTCATCTTTTTGCCTGGAAATTTGGCAAGGCCAGAAGGAAAACGGTGGGCAGCAGTGTGCTGGGCTGGGGTCATCACACCTCTGCGCCAGTATCTGGAGTCAGAGCGCAGCAAGGGGCTCATCTGTAATGGTAGCTGCTGGGGGATATCCTGACGGGGAAAGGGTTTCTGTGTTTATGGCAATCTGTGTTTGCAGGAATACAATAACCACATAAATACACCGTGGACTCACCCAGCTGGCGGAACGGTGGCCGTCTCCTGCAATTATACCTGACATACGAGAGATGGGATGCCAGCTAGCACCTGCCCTGTGTTTATACAACACTGCAGTACGACAGCTGCTCTATGCTCCGCGCATCCCAGGCTGCTTGCAAGGTAAACAGACCAAGTGCAGGATAACCTGAAATTGCAGGCAGCTGAGGACGAGCCCTTGGTGCTGCTGCCATCTCTGAAAAGGAGGGGTGCAGGCACAGAGACCTTTATCGGCGTTGGCAAGGTTCTCTGAGACAGAGCTACCAAAATGCTGATGTCTCTGTATATTTTCTTCTCAAGAAGCCACATCTCTTCCTTCTTCCTCTTCTCTTCATGTCGGTGCTGTTTGCAAAAGTTAAGTGAAACCCTGAAACCATACTGGAACAAATTGAGAAACAGACCTCCACTGACAACTCTGCTGGAAGCACTGATTGCAAGAGATAGCGGTGCCTCTAAAAGCTGAGCGAAGCCACATTTCAGTGCCAGTGATCAGTGCATGCAGTGCAGGCATACACGGCTCCACCTGTAGCTCCTTACTGAGCAGGAGCTGGATGTTGGGGCACAGTCCCTTGCCCTGCTCCTGCTCCGGTGCAGGAGGTGAGGAGTACTTTGCCCCATTCTCCTTAAAAGAGCAAGCAGGAGAGTAGCTCCTGCAACCCCAAGAGAAAGCTTGCAGACTTTCCCCCTGCTATTTTTAATTGCTGTTTGAATGATCAGTTACGATCAGCTTCTTTCCCATCCTCCTCTGCACTCTGAATCAAGTGAAAGGAAACTGCTCCAAACCCCAGTGCTTCCTCAGGCTTCAAACCTGGCTTTATGTAGGGCAGATGTATCTGAGGAAATGAAGGGCGATGGAAAGAAATTACATGATCACAGAATCACTGAGGTTGGAAAAGATCTCTAAGATTCCCAGGTCTGACCCCAGCTCTGAGCAGGCTGGATTCCGCCAGGCACACTGAGCTGCTGTGTACAGTGCTTAGGCTACATGAAGCCCTGTTAAATGCAGTGCTGCTGAACTCAGTGAAATTCTGGGTATCAGAGTGCTCACAGATACAGCTGCCAGAATGTGTCCTGCTGGGAGATGAGACAAACACCCCATGGATTTCCATGGGACCGCAGAAAACTTGAAGCCAGAGCTTCACGATTTCAAGACGGACAGCTGATTTCAGTGCGTACCTTTAGTGCTGCATCAGAGACAGATTTCATCAAGAGACAATGGGAGGAACTGAAAGACAAAAACCAGCAGCAGAGCATTTCCACCAACAGCAAAGCCACAAGTACTTACAGCCCTGCACCACATGGGTCCCCTGCTCCCTGAGAAAGGCTGTGCTAGCACTGCTGCTCACCACAAATGGAACCTCTTTCTTTCACCCATCCACCTCTTTTCACAAACCCGTAAGAGTTTAATGCATTTCTCTGCCTTTGTGTCCCATGTGGCTGAAAACTGCCCCAACAGGTTCCAGTCACTTGGGGGGTGAAGGGAGCAGGGAGCTTTGGAGGGAGCATCCACATCCACACACACACGTGTGTATGCACAGCACAGTGCAGCTGCACTCAGCTCATTTCTTTAGGTGCTTGGGCTAGGAAAGAGCAAGCAGGAGCTGCACAGCACCAAACCCATCTGCTCGGTGCAGCTCCTGGGCACATGGATGGCTGAGCCCCAACAGGAGCATGGCAACACGCCAATCGCTCCCACTTCAAAGCTCTGCGCAGCAACCAGATTGTCTGTTGGCTTTTATTACACTGCTATTGCTTGCGTGGTGAATTCCAGACAGGGAATGTAACGATAGACAGGCCGGGATCGCCTCGCCAATGGTAAAGTTCAGGTACAGTGTGTAGCCAATAAAGAACAAACCCCTTGAGTTTCATTCTGAGATGGCAGCTCTCGGTTCCAGGAGAGCTGGGGGGGAGCTTGGGGGTCTTTTCCAACCTTAATGATTCTGTGATCTCCCCTCCACCTCTTCTCCACAGGTTGGAAGGAAGAAAGAACAAGGGAAGGGGAAACACAAAGAAGTGTCTTAAGAAGGGAAAGGAAAAATACAGCAACAAGGAACTGTGCAGGAGAGCAGCAGGAGGGTGGGTTGTGGCTGCATCTGCCGGCTGCCTGCCACGTGGCTGTGGGGAAGTCATGGCCTTTCTCCACCTCACTTTTCCAGTCTGTGGAATTATTTAGATAACAGTATTTGCAAACTAAAGAACAAAAGTACTATATATAAAACAAGCCTACTTAAGCCCAAGTGGCTTCTGTTTGCTGTATTTAGAAAAGGGTCCGGTTCTCTCTGTGTCTTTCATAAACAAAACACAGCCAATCATCTCCAGTTAAAATTAAAGACTTGTTTTCTTCGACAACAGCTCTGACACATCTGAAGCCCCGCAGTGACCCTAAGGTGTAAAGTAATCTGTCAGTCCTTGTAGTGTTGCACCACTGAAGGGCACAGCAAAGGAGGTAACAGCCTTCAAATACTACGGAGAGCCCAGAATTGCCCCACAGTAACAAGCAGGTGGTGAACGAGCCTGAGTATTTGGGACTTCTGCCACATCTGTTAGAAAATGACCCCATGGGCTAACATCACCTGAGTTTTCCAGGGCAGCCTTGGTCCCTTTGAGATCTGGGGACAGCTCTGCACGGCCTGCCAGCATGCTGGGATTGCTGACATGGGGGGACACAGCAAGCAGATGTAAACCCACCACTCCCAGCCCCCACCTCTCCCCCGTGCTGCACCGAGTCCAGGAGTTGCCGCACTTCTGCCAGCTCACTCATCTCCACATATAGCCCTGTGGAGGTGGCAGTGTCCAGCTGTGCACATCTGTGCCTTGGCACAGCGAGGACACGCAGGGATGTCTTCTTAACACAGGCTGGGAATTCCTTGGAACTCCTGGGGCACTGATCCAACCAAGACCAACACTGTTTGCGCTGACAGAGCCTCAAAAAAGCTGCAAATATGCCTTGCTTTGCTGGAGCGACAGGTTGGGGAAGAGAGCAGGAAATAAGGGGAATGCCCAAAGGCAGACAGAAATGAGTACGTGCTTAATCAGCTTAGACTAAATAAATCAATAGGCACTACAACAGAGGGGTCCCCATGCAGCAGACAGAAACCTGCCGGAAGGACTGAACACGTAACCAGCCCATGAGCAGCTCTCTGTAAAAATCTAATCTCAACCAACCTGAAGCAGCCCCAGCTGATGCACCATCTGCTCGGGGCTCTTCACAAGGATGCCGTGGTCGGTGGTGTCAAAACCAGCAGACACACCAAGGAGCAGCAGTGCAGAGCACAGCCCTGAGGCAGGCAGGGCTCAGCAGCCCTCCTAAAGGGCTGTGACAGAACTGTGCCTTCTGCTCGATCCAGCCTGGAATGTAGCAATGACACCATGTGCACAGAGGTGTGAGTGCTGCAGTAGCGCAGCAGCTCTCTGAGGACGGAAGGAATGGCAGGATGGACGCTAGACGGCAGCTGACAAATTGTCCAACAGATGAAATGGCTGCCTGGAGACAGAAGAGCAGACGTCCGATTTTAGTGCCCTGACAGAACAGTGCAGTGGTACAGAAGCTCTGATGCAGTTTCACAAATAGCTCCGGTACATTCACAAGCAAAGCATCACTCAGGTAGATCACAGCAGTACGTTCACATCACACTTCTGAAGTTCGCCTGCTTGGTGTGGTATCCAGAGACCTCCCATCAGATGCAGGATGTGGCCAACACGAGGCTTTCAGCCCTCACCCAACCCGAGTGCCTGGGGAAGGGGCAGCACCCCCTGCTTTGCTTTTCCTCTTGTCAGATGCTGCTGCAATGGACGCTGTGCTCAGACCCTGTGGGCAGGCGCTGCAGTGCTGCCTGCTCCTGGAGTCACACTGCAAATCTAGCTTTCTTCTTTAACGCTTTTGAAAGGAGTTAAATCTTTATGAGGAAGATGAGAGTGATCCTGCACTGCTTAGCAGGAAGGCTGTATCAGTAACGGCGGTGCTAATAACCAAAATGGCACTCGGAGCTCTGGCTGGATGCGTTTCCTCTAGCTTACAAGATGATTCAGTGTAAGTAAAACAAACAAACAAACGCTGGAACCAACCAAAGGCTTAATTAGAGCTGCACAGCATTTGCCAGAAAAGCCCCCTGCTGAGATACAGCCCATCCTGGCAAAGGCAGCAGTCTGTCCGCCCAGACAAACCACGTCCCGGGGCAGCTGATGGGCAGGAGGGCATCCCTACACGGCACCCTGCGGGGAGAGCGGCTGCTTCTTTCTACCCTCAGAAAACGAGGGGCTGCACCGTGAAAACTCAGTTCTGGTCGAGCAACGCAGTGCTGCAGGGGACACACCTCTTCTGGCAACGCGGGTTTGAGGAGAGCAATGCGAACATTTCACAGGTCCTGATGGAAAAGCCGGAGCAGCGCCGCTGTCTGCAGCACGGCCAGGGGATGCTGCGAGCTCCGTGCTGCCGCTCGGGGCCCGTCTGCTCAGCTGGGAGGACGCGCAGAGCCTTCACGCCCGGCTTGTTCTGCTGATCTGATCCGGTGCTGCAAACAAGGCAGGCCTTGTGAACTGCGGGCATTTGTTGTGTTTGAGGTGTGTTTTATAAAAGCTTGTTTCCAGCTACGTTAAAATTGAATAACTTGGCAGAGAGTCTATAAAGACTGCGTTTCGAGGCATACCAAGAAAGGAAGGCAGTTAATGCAATTATGCTGATGGTAAAACACCGAACTTAATTAAGTCTTCAGCGGTGATGATATACTTGTGATTATTAAGCTCAAGATCTGCAGATAAGAGAATGGAGGCAAACCTCTTGGCTCCCCAGGCTTCCTCCACCTCCTCTGCTGAAGAAGCTGTCCCCCTGCAGCCCCATCCCTTCCCAAGCCTGTTGCTGCCCCCAGGAATGCTCAGCCTGTCCAGTTGCATTTAACAGAGGACCAAGGACGAAAATAAAAGATGAAGCTCCTGCAAATTCTGTGAATATGGGCATCTGGGCTGAGGTGGGAGATCCCACAGCAGAGGTTCCCCTTTTGCTGGGCTGCAACGGATGTGATGGGGAGAGGATCCAGCAGATGATAAAAGCCAAGGAAACCCAGCTGCATTGCCCACAGAACAGCCCTGCCAGGTGACAAGTGCAGGAGGAGGACTTTCTCCTGAAGGCACACAGCACAGCACAGCAGACATTAAGGACAGCCCCACGTCACTCCTCTCTTTCACTGGTTGTTCATATTGCACAAGAACTGAAGAGGCAGCTTGTTGCTGCATACACAGGACAAGAAATCTTCTGCTTCCACAGCAAACTTTTCCTTACTTCTGTTGCAAAAATTGTGAACTCAAGCAGAATTACAGCCACCTTGAGCTGCTACCACTGCTCCCTCTCCTCATACCCATCTCCTGCTCGGGGGGAAAAAAATGACTTCTTTCTACACCTGCCCCTCTATTTCTCCTCACCCACCAATCCAACTTTCCTCATACTGAGATCATAATACCCTAATAACATGGAGCACACAGCTTCCACCAAGATCTGGGCTGCCACTTCAAACAAATCATGGGAGACCACAGCACCACAGGAGAAGAGAACCTCCAGTGTTTTATAGTGAAGAGTAAGGCAGTCACTGAGAATTGCCCACCAGCTACCAATGAGCTGCTCCAACACCAGAGGGGCAGCCCAGGGTGCCAGGTCAGCAGTCTGCTGCAATAGCCAACGTGTGCTTCCCCTGCCCTCTTACTGCACACCACGATGCAGCCCCTTGAGGGAGACACAGGCAGTGGCTCGCTGTGGAAAAGGAACAGGAGACTTTTCTTTAGACCAGAATGTTTTAAGATCATTTCCTCCTTCAAACAAAATCTGTAAATCTGTGCAAATAACTTTATGGATACAACAAAGAGACAGACGTCACTTGAGTCAATCAACCACATACCCTCCCCACTCGGGCCTGAATACAAACATCATAAAGCTTTTTCCTAGGAAGCACAGAAGGCACAATGGGAGGTCTTGGTTTCAGGATCTGACCCAACTGCTAATCTATAGCTTGTGTTTCCCTCCCTTCTTGAGTTCCTTCAAGAGCTCAACTCCCCTTTACAAAGCCCCAAGAAGCAAATAATTACATAGAATGAGAACAGCCGTAATAATAGAGGAGCTATTCCAGAAAACATGAATGGCTGTGGGGAGGTGTGGGGGATACAGCAGACTCCAGCACTCACAGCACCTGCTGAGCACAACCCATGTGCCAACCAAAGGGAACTTGTCACAGCACCTTATGCCCACCTGGGCCTGCATTCATCACCAGAGAAGTCTCACTTAACAACACTGAATGCATTTGACAGCGTAGTGAATGCTAAGGAGTATAAAGGTAACAAGCTGATGGAGGAAAAACACTTTAGAAGCATGACCAGAACTTCTGCACCTCTGTCTGACCTGCACCAGGGGATGCAGAGCTGTGCAGGACAGAGAGGGCAGCAATGCCAGGCAGTGCAGGAAGCAGCCTCAGCCCTACCTGCCCCACCTGTGCTGAACTGCAGCTGCTGACCAGCAGAGACTTGTACGTCTGTTCATGCCTTCCATGACAAAAATCCTTCTAGGATCTGCTTACAGTGACACACAGGGCTGAGCCTAAGGGCTGCCTGCACACAGCTTTACCTACCTCAGGGCTTGCACCAAAGCCTCTGCCTCTGGCCTCCACCTGAGCTCTGCAAGTAATTGATCTTGTTTCTCTTTCAGGGCTTGTCTCTAATTAGGGGTGGGCTCCTCATCAGCTCTAATTCAAGACCAGGCAGTTGCAGATTTGATGTTGGCCAACTGCTTGAGCTTCTACCTAGCAGGTGAGTGGCACATTCCCAGGCATGCAGCTCCTCCACCTCCTATAAGCCAGCAGCATTTTCAGCCTACTTTGAGCAAAGGCCAGCTTCTATGTTTTGTCCAGCATGTGCGCCCTGTTACACAAGTGAGCACAGAAAGCCACCAGCCGTGATCCTGGAATTCCTGCTTCCCCAAATCTTTCCCTCAACAAGGCAGAAGCAGCTCTTGAAGTGTCCAATCTCCCACATTTGGTTGGATGATTTTTGCCCACAGCTTAGGTGGCACAATTGCCAAAGGATCTTGCTGGGAGGCAGGCAGCCCAGTGGCACTGCACACCACTCACCCCACTGAAAGAGCTCAGTCAGGCAGCAGATTACAGAATCCCATCACCAGCATAAATTGGCGGAGTGGTATGGCAAGTAAATGAGCTGTGCAGGACAGCGAGGCGAAAATGTGCTCTGTACTTCCCACAGATAAGTAGACATCTCTTCCATCACACACGCAGATGTGTAGATGTAGCACTGACTTGGTCAGTGGGCCCGTGGTGATGGTGTGTTAACGTGGTGATCTTACTGGTCTTTTCCAGCCTTACTGATTCTGTGATTCTATGATGCTATGACAGAGCGCGTCCCCAGAAAGATTCTTTTCCATATCATTAAAAGCAGTCTGGACCATACAGTGTCACTTCCTTTGAGAAGTAGCCAGCAGAGTGAGCATCGCATGTCTCAGACAAGATGCAGTGGATAAAAGGTGTTTCTTCTGTCTGCAACTACTGGGCACAGTCCACAAATAACTATTATTGTGGGCACGCCCCATGCTGTCCATGGATACTTTGAGGAAACGTGTCTGTATAAACCAGTGCTTGTAAAAAACACAAGCCATGGAAATGGGTACCAGGACCCTCAAGTAGAGGGCACTGGCTTCTATTAATAAAATATTTCCAGTTTTCATTCAGAGAAGCCCAATGTTTATCAAAACTGACCATAAAATACACGTTGGCATTGCTAAACAGATGCAATAATTTCCATGGGGATGCAAATCTGCAGCAGAGCGTGAAAGCAGACATTTCCTAGAGCATTTCACAAAACACACAGGAGCAAAGTTCCAAGCCTGATTATGTATGTGTTAATCTGATCAAAACAAAACCCGTGTCCTGTCAGCAAACGTGGAGTGTCAGTGCCAGAGGTGCAGACTGGGAGTCGTCCTGAGTCACCCTCAGAGGGGCACACATCTAAAGGAGCCTGCAGCCTCAGTGAAGGCTGAGCTCTACGGCCTCGGCAGCTGGGAAGTAAATTAACAGGAATGCCTGAAAGTCATTTAGAAACTAATGGAAATATCAGAAAGGGAAACCAGTGATGTAAATATAACGGCTACAAAGAGGTGGTAAATGGAATGGTGAAGTGAAGCCTGTAATTAGGATGGGTTCCGAAGAGGAATCAAATGCAGGAGGTGTCCCAAGAAATGCCGCCCTGCTCCCTGCAACACCGCCGGTGGGTTTTCCTTTATCTGGCTAAAAAGCCTCAGTACTCAGACAGTTTGTTCTCACTTCCCTGAAACAGCTTCCACAATGACAGTGTGACCGAGCGATGGTCCCTAACCGCACAACATGGGGCTCTGCCATCGTCACTGGTAACAGAGCAGGCGGAGTGCTAAGGGCTGCAGCGCTCTGCAGCGACATCTGAGCAAGCTCTCCACTGAAGCCCAACAGGTTGGGGGGCAAGGATGTCAAGGCAATGAAAGCGTCTGCTAAAATAAAGGGGACCAAGACCACACCGCCGCTACGTGTGCATGGGAAGGCTGTACCCCAATGAAGCAGACTCTGACAACTGGTGCTCCTTCTTGTGCCCCAGCAGAGCCCAGCACTGTGCCCAGCACTCACCCTGGGACACACTGCCCTCCCCATCACTCGCTGTGTTTGAATGTCACCATTGAGGCAGCAGAAAAAGGACATCCCTGCAGTCCAAGGGGAACCTAAATCTTTGTAGAGAGCAAGTGTAGACTTGGGGCTCTTCTGTGAGCAAACATGATTCATGACGCTCTTCGTGAGCGTTTCTGATTAATGCTGCTGCTGTGCCCCAGCTGATGAGCACGAGCACTGCTGCCGAGCTGGCTGATAAACAGAAATGGACAGAAAAAGCCTTATGGTTTCAAAAGCAGCAACAGAAACTCAGTGCTGAAAGGCACAGATACGGGCTGCAGTAACAGGCAGGCTGGAGTCCGAGAGCAGATTTTCCTCTTAGGGTTAAACACCTGCTTTGAGCAGCAGAGAAACCACAGAGAGAAATGGCACAAGAGGGATCCGTCTGATGGGCAATGCTGCAAACCTCTCTGTACAGCTTTCCTCATTCCCCGCATCTCCTGCCTACAGCCGGCCGCTCCTTCAGCTCCAGCACACTCCTTGGTTCTGGGAGATGGACTGATTTTCATCCAAGACCGGGCAGGAGACTCACTGAGAGGACGCATTCAATTTGTGAAGGGGCTCTGGGCAGAGGAGGAGGGAGGAAGCAGCTCTTTGCTCGCTGTGCCACATCATCAGTTGGTAATTTTAAAAATAAACGGGATGACAACAGACTGATGCCTAAGGAGCCATCCACCTGCTAACCAAACATCCACCGCAGCTCACACCCACCGCCATTCATGTGCACCATTAATATTTATAAGGATGGCGTGTCTCTTTGACGAGAACTTTTGCCTCCAACGACAACAGATGTTGCACCGCTTACGAAAGAAGCTGCTCGAGCATTCCCAAAGGATGCTGCCCATGCTCATCATGTCTGTATCCCAGGCTGTGATGATGCTGTTCACGGCCTACTGAAAGCTCAGATCATG
Source organism: Perdix hodgsoniae (assembly GCA_035772895.1). Classification (NCBI taxonomy): domain Eukaryota; kingdom Metazoa; phylum Chordata; class Aves; order Galliformes; family Phasianidae; genus Perdix; species Perdix hodgsoniae. The sequence continues at coordinate 7,383,391 of JAPSGF010000037.1, read as the reverse complement.
TCAGTCTCAAGCCCAAAAACACGGAATGGTCGCACATTCGGCTGCGGACTCCTCACAGTTTCTCAGAGTCGTGTTATATTTCTGCGGATGTTCTGGGAGCTGGAGAGCTTTCAGATGCAACTGACGGCTCAAATGCACATGGCATCCCATGGCAGTCAGCCCCACCTCATGGGGACGGGCCTCACCTGGGCCACAGAGCACACAGTGCGGGGCTGAGGCTGCAGGATTGTCTTCCCCTGCTGTCCCAGCCACCGCTGTCACAGGTACGTTAGTGACTGCATATGATCCACGAAGAATTACAAACCATCATTATATGCTGTGTTACTGCACTCTGAGCACAAACTGGCAGGTAACACGTGCTGCAAAGCTCTGATCTCATCCATCTCTGCTAAAACATGCTGCTCTTCGGCTGAGCTATGAGTGCTACGACATGAGGGAGCTGCAGTCCCTGGCAGGGCTCAGCTTTAGCTGAAGCGAAGCTCCCGCCCTCCATGCAGGAGGAATGCATGCAGCAATATGGGCTTAACCTGTGCAGAGCCGTATGGATAAGCTGAGAGTTTTGCCAAAACATCCTTCAGGAACCACAGTGCGTGGGCAAGCAGTGAAGCATTAGATGGAGTATGAAAGGGACATTTGCTTTTACAAGATTGCAGTTGACATTTACATTAAAATGCATGAGGTTATCATGAATCGTTTCACCTGCTGTGATGGAGCTCATTTAAAGTGGCACAAAACTGTCACATTAGCCTTGTGGGCCGGAGCAGGGAAACCGCACTGACCTTTTCCTCCAGAACCACAGCTCTTGTAGTGCCCTGATACTTATTTATTTATACATCTTTAATGTACAGCACAAGTGACTCCAGCATTTGTCAGCCCATTGGACCTGCAGCTTTCCAAAGAGTACACAGAAAGACACGCTCCAGAGCCAGAGCTGGCACCTTGTGCAGCTCATTGCCATCGGTTCAGGCAGCCAGAACACAAACGGGATGCTACAGCCATGGACAGCTCTCTGTGCCCAAGCTCTGCTGGCAGACCACCACCAGTGCACTGCAGATTGGATCCTAAAACCATCAGTAGGGGTGAGATGCATCCCTTGGTTTGTTCTTGCTCTGTGCAATCAGTGCGCATTTAATGTTTCTACTCATTTTATAATAGTGTGCATGTGCCTGTTTCAGCATCATGCCCCATGGTTCATCGAGCTCATCGGAACCTCGGGGACGCGTTTAACCACACATTCACAGCTCCGACCCAATTTTGCTCCTGTCTGTAGCGCAGTGAAATGTGTCACCCATAGAGCAACCTGCCAAAATCCGAGCACCGTTTCCTTAAAACACAAGGGAAAGGACAAGGACCACCAGCAGCAGTGCGGCTCTGGCAGTGAGGGTTGATGGCTGGGACACAGCAAGGGGTGGCTTGGACACAGGGTGGCCCCATCCTGATGGCTGTGCTGCTGAGGTCACGAGGAGACAGCATGGAACGAATCCATCCCATGGCACATAACATACGAACCATCCCACAGTCTGATAGTGATAGGAGAAGGGAGAAAGGCTTTAAACTAACAGAGGGGAGAATTAGGTTAGATGGGAGGAAGAAATTCTTCACCCCGAGGGCGGTGAAGCCTTCGCTCTGCTGCCCACAGAAGCGCGGGTGCCCCATACATGGTGTTCAGGGCTGGGTTGGATGGGGCCCAAGCTGGTGCCGGGCACCCGGCCCGCGGCAGAAGCCAGAAGGACCGGCTGTAAGGCGCCTTGCAACCCAACGCATTCCGTGCCTCGGATAAGGGGAGCAACAGGAGCCCCCCCTCCAGCAGGGTCAGCCCGCGGCCCCGCACTGCCGCAGCGCAGTTATGCTGCACACGTCGGGGAGGCGGCCGGTTGTGCGGGGCCGCTTCCAGCGGGGGACGCGTCTCGCGTTCCCTCGGGCGGTAAAAATATGACACACATTAGCGAGGAGAATGAAAAGAGGGAAACAAAGGAGCGAGAGCGAACACCTGTCGCTCTCCTCGGGGAAGAGACCCGATGCTTTTATTCGGTTCGCTCTGTTGGGGGAACTGCAGCTGCCAACTGTCATCAGCATCAAGTTACGGCACAAAGCCGGGGCCTCGGCCGGCGCTGGGGAGCGGCGGGGGGACGGCACGTCCCGGGGACGGACGGGGCCGCGGCCGCCATCCCGGCACGCCCGGCCGGCGGGGCTCGGAGCGGCTGCGCCACGGGCGGCTTCGGGCTGGCGAAGACAAAGGGCTCGGAGAGCCGAGCGGCCGGCGGCCTCCAGCCGCGCGGACCGCCGCCCGAAGCGGACATTCCGCAACTCCGCTCCCGCACGGGCGCGGCCGGGGGCACGCAGCTCAGACGGCGGCCGGGGGCTGCGGGGGGGCTCCTGGAGGAGCGTCCGCGCGGCCCCAGGCCGCCGTAAGCAACGCGGCGGCGCCGCGGCCGTGCGGGGAGGGGCCGAGAGCGCGGCCCGCCGCGGGAGCCCCGCGCACCGCAGCGCGGTACCGCACGGCGCGGCGCAACGCAACGCAACGCGGCACAGCGCCCGCCCGCCCG
>JAPSGF010000037.1:7354668-7380445 GCA_035772895.1 Perdix hodgsoniae | reverse complement strand
GGGGCGGCGGGGGCCGGGGCCGGCGCTGACGGTCCGGGGCGCTTCCAGGCGAAGCTGGAGAACGCGGAGGTGCTGGAGCTGACGGTGCGGCGGGTGCAGGCGGTGCTGGAGCGCCGCGCGCTCGGTGAGTGCCGCGGGCCGGGGGAGGAGGGGGGGCCCGGCCGCGCCGCGCCTCACCCCGCTCCGTCTGTCTGTGCGTCTGTCTGTGCGTCCGCCTGTCTGTCCGTCTGTCCGTCTGTCTCTCCCGGGCCGCAGAGGGCGGGCGGCTGCACCGCGAGGCCAGCGAGCGCTTCGCCGCCGGCTACATCCAGTGCATGCACGAGGTGCACACCTTCGTCTCCGGCTGCCCCGGCATCGACGCCGCCACGGCGGCCGAGCTGCTGAACCACCTGCTGGAGTCCATGCCGCTCAACGAGGGCGGCCTGCGGGACTTGATGGCGGACGTTCTGGCCGAGCCTTGGCCGGGCGGCGAGGCCGCGCTCCCGCTGGCCGAGGCGGCCCTGGGCTCGGCGCTTCCCTCGCCGTCGGCCGGCGAAGAGACGTGCTCCGACTCGGACGAGGCGGAGGCCGAGCCGGGACGGACCCCCGCCCACGGACTGGAGGCGGCGCAGACCCGCGGCGTGCCCTCGCCCAAGTCCATGTGGAGGCCGTGGTAACGCTGCGAGCGGCGGGGCGGCGCCTCGGGATCGGAACGCGGCCCTCCCGTCACCCCCGACGGGCTCCCGGCTGAGCCACGGCCGTGGCAGCGCCTGGACGGTGCGCGCGTGGCAGTTTGTAGCGGGGGGGTGTTTGTATGAGAGTGGGGGGATGGGGAGGAGGGAGGTTTTTTAGTAGCGAAGCTCTTTGGATGCACAGCCGTGGTCTCTTAACCCTGCCTCATCCTCTTGGCCCCTGTAAGTGGCCCAGATAATGCTCACTACCTTGTGCTCTTAAGAAGCAGCCCTCGTGTGGTTCAGATCCTGGCGTGTAGCTCCATGAGAGGCTCAGTCTGTGCCCAGGATGGAGCCCTGAAAGGGGCTCCCGGAGCAGCTGTGCACGGCAGCAGCCCAGCTCTTGCCTTCAGGGAAGGAAGAGCAGCAGGACCTGGTGGAGCTCTGCAGGCAGCCAGGACTGAGGGCGGGGTGCCTTTAGAAATGAGCATCTTGATTCACGTTTTGTTTTTAGCACATTTGAGTTCATTGTGACTTTATGTATATTAGGGTATCAAATCAAGTGGTTTTTTTTTATTATTATTTTTAACCTTTAATAAAAAAAACCTGAATTCGCAGTGATTTCATGGATTTTTGCATTGTGCTGCATCTGAACCGGGAACAGAAATATTTCTGTGTCTGGGGACCAGTGCTGCTAATTAATCACTTAGTGCGCATACTGAGCAGTATTAGCTTGAGTGTTGAAGTGTCTCTAACATTACTGCACTGAGTAGCACACAGTGCTGCATGCCCCAGCCTGTGCCCCTGTCTGGCTGCCCCTTCTCACAGTGGTGTTGGTGCAGCTGCAGTCCTGATTCCAGAGGCATTGGACACAGCCTCTGCCGGGGCAGATGATTGGTTTTGCTTACAAATGCAAGGTTGGTGGGAGCATGTAGAGGGTGGGGAAAGTATTTCTGAAGTGAGGAAAAAATAGCTTCAAGGGAGTAGACTTCAGCACTGCTCTACATGAGGTCTGATCCCTCTCACGTCCCTGCTGGGAGATGCCAGGTTATTTGTACTGCAATACCACCTTCCAGAGAGCTGGCAGTGTAAGGCGAGAAACAAAAACAATTGTTAAGTTTCTTAATAGATGGAAGTTCCCAAACATAGAACAAGCAAGAAAGGAAGCAACCTAACCACCAGGGGATGAGACCTGTAACTTCCCTTTGTTAACAACCCTATGGAACAATGAAAATGGAAAACAAGTACCAGTAGAAGGCTCCTTATTTAATGTTACCTGGGGGGGCAGGTTCTTATTCCAGATTACCATCAGATTCAGCACAAAAGCAGAACAGCTCATTTCCCTTTGAACTGGAGAGAAGGGCAAGAACCAGCTCCCCAGGAGGCAGTGAGAGCTGCTGTAAAGACCTCTGCTTTAGGGAGGGAGGCCAGCATTTGAAGTGTAAATGGGGGGAACCTGGGACACTGGCACTAATAGTACCAGCCTGTGCACACAGTGCCCCCCTGGACTGAGCCTGCCCCACTGCAGACCCGGAGCAAGGTCACTTTTTTTAAACAGCTATTACAGAGCCTGATGCCTTAGCTTGTGCTCACCTAGCCAAGGTAACATCTCCTCAGAACGTGCTGTGCATTGCACCGTGTGATCCTGCTGTGCTATGACAGAGCCTCACCTGCCACCCAGAAACTGCCTTTCTATCCCGTGCTACCAAAAAGGTGAGAGCTACAGCTCCCAAGGGCTGGATAGGGCCAGGAGCCCCATGGAGCTGGGCAGCCCATGCAGGAGCATGGCACCATGCATAGCCCATCCTACAGCTGACAGCAGCAAGCCCAGCTGCACAGCAGAACTGTGCCGCAGCCCTGCCCTGTGCTCTGTGGGTTAAGGATTGACATCCAAAGCTGCTTCAGCTGTTGCAGGAATACCAGAGGCACTTGGCTCAGCTTCATTTCCATGAGATGAAAAGGGCTGGGTTAGGGCTCTTCCGTAACACTGCTGTGAGAGTAAGTGCAAATCCTGACACTTTGGTGACAGAAACACAGCAGAGAGTCAACATAAACCGCCAGCTTTGATTCAGCAGCAAATTAGCAGGGCAAGCAGCAGTCATCACTGCTAAGCAGTGCTGCAGCCATAGGAGAGAACTTTGCACTGGCCCTGGGGAAGTGGAGCTGAAGCTGGCCTTATCCCCTTACCTGCTCTCTTTCTGGTTCTTCTACAAACTGCTGCAAATGTGGTTGCACCTCCCACATCTGGGGACGAGATGTGGAGTGGTGCCCCCAGTGCTTCCTGCATGTGAGCCATGGCAGAAGCAGAGGCTGCGCCCATCCTGCAAACCCCACTGCTGCAGAAGGAGCTCCACACGTGCTGGCCGTGGCCTTCAGACCAGGTATGGGGTCAGCTGCTTTCCAAAGGCCAGGAGGGGTAGGAAGGGCTGTGGCAGAAGGGCAGCACGCCTTTCCCATGCACGCTTCTCAGTCCTGTCGTGGCTGAAAAGATAGAGGCAGGTCAGAGCACTGATCTTAGAGTTGTTTCATTTTTTTTTAAAGCATCAGAAACATTTTAGAAATATGTTGGCAATAAAGCTTTTTTTTTTTTTTACATTCACAAATTAGATTGACAGAAAGTTTACACTTTCTGATGAGGTGTTGCTGGTTTTACCCATTTGCATGTCTGTACCTTACTGCAAAGGTGTCGAATCTGACACTTGCCTGACAAAGGCAGGAAGGGGTGAGGTTCTGGGGTGGGACTGGGGAAGGAGGAGGGGAAGGAAGGGCTCCAGCAGCTTGGATGAAAAACCAGAAGCCTTTTCAAATCCTTCTTTACACAGAAAGGACTGTCTTTATTTTCCACTCCAACAGACTATTGAACAGACGATCTGATCTGACAGTGCACTGCATTGTGAAGGGAGAAAGGAGCAGCGCACAAGCAGAGGGACTCTGGTTTGATATGCGGTTGCAGAATAATTGAAAGAAGGGCTCTTTGCATGTCAGTCACTCGCACCTGTCACAGGGGAAGAGCACCCCTTGTTAACCAGGTCAGCAGGCAGGGCTGTTCAAACCCCCTCCAAAGCTACTGGCAACACACACCGGGTCTTTGTTGGAGCCCTCAGCCAGGGTGCAAGCTCCAGCTTTCAGACTTTCCAAATCTAGACATCTTCCTTCATCACCCACCAGCAGATATCACATAGCACACCACGACGTTTTCACCTGCTAAATAAAGCCTTTCTGTTTCTATTCCGCTAAAGAGTGAAAACAAATAAGAATGTAGCCCAGCACTCAGCAGCACAGCTAGCAAGAGGCCAACTTGCATACATACGTCATGAGAGGGAAATTTCTGCTAAGCAGGCAATTTATTCCTGTCCATTACACTGGCAGCTTATGGTTCTTACCATCCCAAGATGCTGTCCTTAGTAAAACGTTACTGAAACAAATGATGGAAGAGCGGGATGTATGTGTGAGACGTGTGCTGGGATGGTCATTAGCTAACACAGGCACCCACAGCCTCACCATGGCTTGGTGGGCTGCCCACAGGTAACACCCCCAGGAGGACATCCAGTCCCAGCATCCCCAGCTGCCAGAGCTCAGTTTTAGGACTCTCCCATTTATGGCCCCACCTCCAAGCATCAGCAGCAGGCACAAGGGCGCGCACACAGAGGTATCCAAGCCCCAGCTGCTTTTCCTCCCCATGGGGGACATGGGAGCAGACACACAGGTTTTACAGATCTGGTGTTTAGCTTTTTGGAACACTCAAAGGCTTTTGCCCCAGCAGTTCTCCCTTCTCCCCACTGAGGAGAGCAGCCGGGTCACACAGAACATCCCCTGCTGAGCTCTTCCCAGCAGCAACAGCTCAGGCTGTGCTCCCTCAGCCCACCGTAACACAAACCAGTCCAGATGGGACCCAGGAGAACATCCTCCCATTGCACAGATGGGCACAAAGTTTTGAAGAAGGTGATGCAGGAAGCACACAGAAAGCTCAAGGAACAAAGCGATCTGCCAAAACAGCTGGCCTAGCCTTACGACTATATCCTTCCTCCACTTCTTAGGACAGATTTTCATTTTCTTGTATGAGACCCCTGGTTCACAGTTGTATTTATGCTTTCACATACAGATGTCTTGAACTAGTGGTTACCTAAATTGATAGCATCACTAAGTTGTGCAAATTGAGCAAATTGGGCTCCTATATGAGCTGAGAGAAGACAGAAAAAAGTGCCATTCTGCCTCTTTCCATGGGATTTTTAGCTTCCTGTGGAAGCTTAGCATTCAATTACTGTTTTCAGCAAGTGTTAACCTAATTTCTGCATCTTAATAAAGTTTAAAAAAATATATCAAAACTGATGCAAAAACATTCAAGCATGAAAATATACCTTACAGCAGAACATTTTAAACTTAACCTAGCTAGACAAGATGATTGAAGGCAATTTGATTGGCCATACTGCATGCAACATGTCACATTACACTCCTTCCAGCTGAGCTTCAAATGGCCTTTTAATCCAATAAAACAGAGCCTTAAATGCTGAGAGCTAGGCAGTGAGTTCATATAGTCATTAAGGTTGGAAAAGACATCTAACATCACCTGGTCCATCCAGTCACACACCACCAGCGTTGCCCACTAAGCCATGTCCCTCAGTACCACACCTACTCCTTCCTCAGACACCTCCAGGGATGGTGACTCCACCACCCTCCAGGACAGCCTGTGCCACACTGCTCTTTCTCAGAATTCTTCCTAATATCCAACCTGAACCTCCCCTGGCACAACTTGAAGCTATTCCTCCTGTCCTTCCCAAAGTAAATACAAATTGCTTTGTTAAGAACTGAAAAGTCCTTATAAAATACAGCATACCGACAACTGGATTAGACGATCCTTTCTGCTCTTACATTTCTTAAGTACAACACTACTTCAGTTTGTAGTCTTTTCATTTTTACACCAAACTCAGACTCAAATTATAGACTGAAATAGACAGCAAGTTTTCTCTGCAACTCAGAAAGCGCAGACCTGAGGCATCTCCCAGCATACTTCTGCAGACAGCTCAGGAATCACCCTGAGCAAATCGCCCGCAGCTGAACTCCGCAAAAGCTCAGACCGTTTAGGTGCAAAGTAAAGCAGCCTCATTTAAACTGGCCACCAAACAGGTGCACTTCAGAGCATCCCTAAATGACGTGCCCGTTGAGAGCAAAGGGAGATTACCAGGAGCCTGCGTGCGCTCTTTGTTATGTGCTTCAGGAAGGATTTTGGGGCCCTCTAAGCAAGCTTCACTGTGTTTCTGCATTTGGGCCATCCATGAATGAGGCACACTAACGGAACTTCAGTTTCCATCTCCTTAAACTGACTTTGCCTGAACCAGTATGGGCTACACAGGGTCACTACAAAATACTTTCTACTGTCACTGTGCAAGTCTCTGCAGTTGACATCCCACAGATAGAGAACGGGGAGGAAAATAACCGCAGAAGACAGCATCCTCATTGTCAGCCCTGCAGAGCATTTCCACCAGCTCAGAGGGGTTGTTTGCAGCACCTGGGGCCTGAAAAATCCCACAGGTTTCCAGGCAATTGGCCAAGATGCTTTTTGGTACTTGCGAGCAGCTTGGATAAAGCAAGTGTGTCTTCATTACGCACAGCTGACCCCCAGTGGGGGTGGATTCAAACCATACATCAGCCCTTGAGCCATTCCAAAACAACATACAAGAATCTCTTTCCCCCCAAAGATACTTGCTGAGTTGGAAACTACACCTACATGCCTCTGAGCCTGGTCCAGAGCTGTTCTGCCCTTCACAGAAGCCAATCAACTGCTCAAAAAACGGTGTAGCTGAACCTCCCAGGCCGGGCAGAAGGTGTAGGTACCATCTTACAAAAACACAGGTTCAGGAGCATATCTTCACTGAGAAGCTGTGACTCATAGCAGCTGCAAGTTTCCCCTTCGTAAACCCTCCCAGTGAATTAGGATTTTCTCAACACATGGATGCACTTTCTCTGGGAAGTACATGATGGTGACCTAAGAGCAAGCTTTGGGATGCCTGTACAGTGCACACAGGATGCTCTGTAGCTCCCAGAAGGTTGAAATGTGAAGTGACATGATTTGGAAAGCTCCTAAATGCACTTGTTTTCCAAACTAAGCTTACAAGGCCCCAAAGGCACCACCAATCACTCCATCATACCTCATCAGCCCTGTGCAAATGCGCAGCAGCAGCTGCCCAGAGCAGCACAGTTACACGGATGCCGGGGCAGCTGAGCCACCAGCAGGTCCCCACCACTGCTTCTCTGCTGCAGAAGGGCACTGGCAGCACTTGGCTGTTCAGTAGTGACCAATGCAGCCACACAGCACAGCAGCCATGGTGACTCAGTGACAGCAGGACAGGCTTCGCTTTCACTTGCTGCAGGAGACAGGAAAAATGATTTGCATCATTCCAGCCAACACAGTCAGAGCTCCATTTCAGGGCCAAAACAACTCCAGTGACATAGAGTCTCCATAATTCAGTGTATAACCACACCATCCTGATGCTCTGTGCTCACTTAGGAGGACATTCCTCTCTCAGAACATCATTCCTTCACTTGTGAAATTATAATCTGTCCCTCTAACCGTTTTATCTATTAAACAAACAGACATTCTTACCCCCCCTCCCTCCCTCCCCCCACCTTTTGCTAGAAGATCCATCCAACAGCTACAAGGGAGGACAAGCAGTAATATCCTTTTGCTTGCTTTAACATAGAAGGGTTTTTATTTTTTATGTATTCATTTTTTACTTCAAAAGATGCAATGAAATGTTATACTGATATGCCAGTTGTCATAACAACAATCAATAACATCTCACTTCAGTATAATTCTAACAAAGCTTCAAAGATGGAAAAATACCATCTCAGGGGCCATTATCCTGAGGGGTAAAGCAGAGATAAAACAGGAATGTGCCAAGGAGACCCATGAACACACATCTCCAAGGCACAGCCTAGCTGTCATTCAGATGCAGGCTAACACTACTGACAATAGATTGCCTTGTCTTTTGTGGCTTTATACACCAATTTACAGCTGTTAGAATCAATCAATTTACAGCACAGACACAAGAGAATTGCTGCAAAGAAGCTGATGGAAAAGCTTTCTTATTTGCCAGAAGGAAAAAGTGAAGGGGACTCATTCAGACTGCCCATGGGTCTTGCTGCTGCTTGCAGGAGTGACTGCTGTTTCACGTAGCAAATGATGCACATCACTTTTCATCATACACAAGATTCAAATAAATACACTCCAAGCAAACAAAGGCCACTACGCTGCGTAGGGTGGATTCTGCCACCAGACACTTCTCCTTTCTTCCTCTGTTCACACAGTTTGGACTTAACTTCAGAATTACATTAATGAAAAATTGGCCACATGTCTTTCAAGGCAGGCTTTTTATGACTGAGTTGGCCAATGCAGCTAAAAACAAACAAGCACACATCAAAATCTAGGCTCCAAAGTCTCATATGACTAAAATAAGAGACGTAGGTATTAGGTGAAGTACTAAATATTTGCATGAATAGCAAGTATAAATCTATCTGGAACAAGTGCAGCTGTCGCTTCCCCATCTTCTTGGTTTATTTGCTCATCCAAATAGTTTTATTAAGTTCTATCCAGCCCCAAACTCTTCACAATTCCTTGGCCAGTCTGGCAATGACAACTGACTGAACAGAGCAGCACGCGTGGATACAGAATTAATAGATGGGTGTAAGTGACATAGACCATTCGGGAAATGAAATATGTACAAAAAATTGGCGTAGCATAAAATAAATAGATCAAGAAATAAAAACCAAAACCACATGCATTCAAGCATGAAGGGGTTTGCTGGCTTGCTTTTGTTGTTTTCCTCTCCTTTGCTCCAAAACAGCAATGCTTCCAAGCAAGTTGCTTGCCTACATTGGGAAAACCGGTCCCCGCAGTAATAGCAATAATAAGAGGATTCTGAAATTCTCAAAATTCCCTTGAATAAATTAGATGCCGCACCAAGAACTTGTAAATTTTCTATACACAAACAGGTGGGCTCTTTGATAACCCTCCTCTAAGTTGCCTTCACAGTACAGTATTTACAGAGAGTCACCACATTGAATCATCAGCAAGGAATAGATCACTGCTGCAAGAGAACAGCAGTACTGGCCAAGCAAAAAAACAAAGGATCTCGGTTCACATCATCATTTCTGGAAAAGCTTCAGTTCACAAGGAAACTGCCAGCTTCTTGTCTTCACTTTTCTTTTCTTTCTTTTGTATGAAAAACAACAGGAGTGCCACTCACAGTACATTTCCTCTGGAAATGGAGCAGAACCCTATGAAATGTAAATGGGGAAGACTGCTATCTGGCCCAAACAGAAGATTCCACCATTCCTTCCACTGCTGAAACGCATTGTCAGTGTTCAGCCTTCCTCAGAGTCCCGCCGGCATCGCACAAATTGCAGAGGAATCAATACTGCTGGAACACAGCAGGGGAGCCTACCTGGTACCACCGGTTTGTTTTCTGTAGTTCTTGTAACCATGGCATCTGGGCAGCAAGAAATAAACACGCAATGTCAGGAACGGAAGCGCTCCTATTTCCCGTCCTCCCCTGAAACAAAAGAGTGCCTTTTTTTTTTTTTTACACGCAATTTGTGCTTACCATTCTTGTTTTTAACAAACATTACTATTAAGTAACTGCCTATCAAGTGTCTCCGTTACTTATTTAGGTTTGGTATTCAAAACCACCAAAACCTGAAGTGTCTGGAGGCAAGGCTTTGGTTGGCTCTGTTTCTAAGCGTTACTTCCATACCTGCACCCTGGCGCTCGGTGACAGCCTAGCAGGGAAACCAAGAGGACACAACCCTTCATGGGGTTTGGTGCTTCTTTTACCATGAGCTCTAAGCCCCAAATTCTGTCTCCAGCATTCTTTTCCCCACCCCCACAGCCCCTCTTTATGCCTGGACATGGGGCAATTTCAACCTTCCTTGCTTTGACAGTTTTCTCTCTTTTTTTTTTTTAAATGGCCACAGCCCACAGAGACACAGATTCAACCCTAAGCCTGCCTTTTTTGTCTGAATTTTAGTGCTCCGTCTCCGCTCAACTGTTCTTTAAGGTCCAAGCACCCACGTGACTTCATAGACATTCATCTTCACCTCCCTGAAGTTCTCTCTGTCAAGTGCCACATCTCTCCCAAAGGAAGATAAGCAGTGTTTAGTGCTGATAAAACTATTTTTAAAAAGGTAGTGTTTAGTGATTTCAAAGAAGAGGCAGTGCCCTTCGGACCTCTGCATTATCTTCTTCCTTCAATTCTTTCAAAAAAGTCACAAACCACAGTGCAACAACCCAAATGTTTCCAGAGCAACAAAGTGTCAGCTTCTATATATAGCCCACATGGCACCATTCAATCCTCATCTTATCTAAGACTGTTAGAGGTATGGCAACACGCAATGCTTAGAAAGTTCCAGATATATTTAATAAAGCAGTTTACTCAGAGCAAGTCTTGGCAATCAGCTCCAATTAAGTACAGTTGTGTGCTGATAAAAATCCATTAAGCTTGGAGAAGGGTGCTGGCACCCATCTCATGAAGAACAAATAATACCTCTCTCTGCTACATCCTACTCTCAATCCAAAACCAAGTTTTCTATCTGAAAGCTGTGTGTTCTCTTTGGCAATACTCAAATAAGCGAGTTAGGCTATGTAAGGCAGCTAGGTGATAAACTCCATCTCCATTTATAAGTGTTTTAATCACGTTAGGACATAGTGCTGTGCTTCTTGGACCTAACTTACTGCAGCCCACTCACATACGTTGATGATTTACATTATGCTGGCCAAGATATCCTGACCTTTCCCTCTATTACTTTCATTTGTCCTCTTGGAAGGCACTATGGGTAGAGTTATTGTTCAATGACTTCCTGAGCATTTGGACCCTCTGCCAAATACATTCAGAAAGACTCCACCTGTAAAGCCATTGTTAGCAGCCCATTGAGTAGAAGTTACACCATAAAATTCATAAGCCTATGGACACTAAATTAGGAGGCAGAGACAGTCCTGTATCACTTCCAACTAATTCTACCCATAAGTGAAGTCTGTAAAAATATTTACAGTCATGTAGTCTGGGTCAGATGATATCATTCAACTGTGAAATTGAAGACTGTAAACATTTTACACAGACTTGGATACAGACATCTTCATTTTGCTATTCTGTTACCCAAGAAATCATCAAACAGCTTCTTTCACCACTCCAACGGATTTTCCCTGAAAACCTAAGCCACAGATTCCTGGAAATTCCATTCTTTAAATGTAAGATTTAGGCATCAACTCCTAACAGCAAGGTACGTACGTCAGGGAAAGGACTCTAAGTGGAGCGCTAGGACTCATACAGCTGTGCACAAGCATTTTCATAATCAGGTCTCTGTACTGATTTCAGTTAATTTCACTGCTGACAAGGTGACTCCTAGCAGTTTTAATACGTGGCTTGTCTACACCCAAAGCTTTAAGAACTTCCATTCAAAGTAGTTTGGTAATCATCTTCTCATCTGTGCACAACTAAAGACAAGGGAAGGAAAATCCCTCCATTCTTTATGTTATGATGGAATCCATCATCGTTGCCATGTGATTAGGGCATAAGCCTTTTTCTTAAGTCATACCAGTACAGCAAACTGAGAAGGTTGTTATAAACCTTCCATTCCACCCCTGAAAACACTGTCCTCTTTCATTACCACCAAGAAAAAGCAGCTGGTGAGCTGTTCACTACCTTGTTCACCACATCAAACCTTTGTCAAGCTGCTTGCTCATAAGGGGTTAGGAAATACTGGAATACCTGGAATCTACACTTACCAAAGTTACTTTCCTCCTAGTTTGCCAGTTTGTCACTTTGCCAGAAGCACCAAGTTCTTTGAGTCAGAGGCTTATCAATACACTAGTTTCTTTCCACCTTCCCTAGGAAGAAAAGAAAACAATAGTCCAGGATATTGTTGCTCAACAAGGAGAACAAGTGTTCTCCAAACTCATGACAGTAGACTACAACAGGATGCTTTTCAGTACCTCATTTCTCTTTCCTAAGAAGATATTTTATATTCACGATCACTATCATTGGGCCAACAGCACTTCGTTAAGAATCTTCCCAGCATCTTATCTGAAATTAAAGCTACAAATCCTCCCTTTATATCAAAGAATGTAATAAACTCAATAGCTCGGGACACAGAAAGCTGAACAAAGAACAGGGGCAGCAGAAGTGCCAGATTTAGTCACAGGACACCAGTGACGCCTAGGGGCTACAGAGGTGGGAGAAGCTGTCAGACAAAGCCTGCTCCCAGCAGCCCTGCAGTGCCAAGAGAGCAGTTATCTGAGCGCACGTTGCCAAGGTGGCAAATGCCTGAAGTCACATTTGGCTTGTAATCTTCTTACATTCACAACCGGGGAAAAAGAAAACCAACACCAAAAGCAGAAATACTTGAAACATAGCTAGTGATTTATCAGCAGCACTTTGGTTCTCACGCTGCAATGTATCAGTAATTAAAACTTACATCCTCACATAACACCTCCTCACCTGAGCTGCAGATACCCTGCATAAGAGCACGACTTGTTCTGTGAACTGCTTTACCAATACACACATTCTGCACGTTTTGTTAAGCAAGGATCCAAGGTGTTACCATGACAGAAGTGTTTTCAGACCTCACTACGTAGAGCTACTTGTGTATTTAGGGTCAATTCAGAAGACTTCAGTGGAACTTGATGAACACATCCAAGTGTACCTTAAGATGCAGTAAATCCAGGTAACACTGTACACAGCACAAGTTTTACCTTTGGAGTGAAGGCAATTCACCTGTGTGGTGCACTGCTTTGTTTTGGTTTTGTGCAGAAACACCACGATTTCACAGCTTGCAAGTTCCTGGCTCCCTCATGATCACACTTTGAATAGCACCAGCTTTTCTGTTAAAAAAAATGAAGCATCCTAAAGCAGAGTCGGGGGAAAAAAGTACACCTAATTCAGCTCTGCAAACCTGGGTATTTCCTAATCAAGAAGGGAGGAGTGGGGTGGGCTGAAGCAATATCTGACACCCACTTAGTTTCACAGCAACACTGAGAAAATAGAAATATTCAGATTCCCCACTTCCTCCAGCCATCAGAGTGCAGAACAAGAACTTCAGTATGAAAATGTTAGCAATGACTCATCACCATACAATTCACATTCAGGGGGCTTGACCAAAACTCTCGTATGGATATAAGCTACTGGTATAAGGCCACAGAGGACAGTAGTATTTAAAGATGACATTAAACAAGGTAAGAAGGACGGCACATCTGCTGCCGCTTTCAAACACCACACAGAACTCAGCCACATACCCTCTTGCAGGTACAAGTTTGCACACATTTTCAGAACAGCTGGTCAGTCTAAGGATTCTGCCTTACATTTCATCACTAAGTTTTCAAGTCAGACAAACTGGCAGCAATTCAGCATAGTAAGCCTCAATTAACTAGTGGCAACTAACACAGCTTGCAAGTTCTTGTTTGGGGTACCAGCTCAGAACTGAGCTGCAATATGTGTATTTTTTGCTTCTTCCATGGAGTAGAAGGCTCAAGAAACAGAAAGACAACTAAAAATATATCTGTTTTATTTACCAGTTTTCTAAAAAGCAAAGTCATAAAAATTAGTCACAAGTGGCAAAACCAAAATATATTGCACAGTGTACAGAAAACATTGTTGACATGTTGACAAAGTGTCATCACAAATAAATCATCTTACAACAGCTTGGAAAAATTACAGCTTCAGAATCTTATCTATAAATGGAGGCATGTAGATTTAAAGTTACAGGAAAATATTTAATACCACCCTGTAAATGCAAACACTTTAAGGATGCAAGAATAAGACCGTAATTAAGCACATCCACAAAATGCTCTAAATATACCTCTCTCTTCCTTTCACTAAGTTATGCTTACAAGATGGTCATTGAAAAAAAAAAAAAAACCCAAAAAAAACAAAGAAAAGAAAATGAATGAGAACAAAAAGAAAATCACAACAGAAAAAAAGCATGCTAAAGCAAAGAAGTTCACAAAGTGGTTGAGAAGTCCCTGAAAATAACGTTTAATAATGATGCACTCCTTTATATATAAAGCTTTTATTTTTTCCCAAACCCTGGTCCAATTAGAACTACTTGTGTTTACATGTAATAAAACACAAAAAAGGAATATGTAATATGCTGGTATAGCTGCACTGTTCCATTTATGATTGAAACATTTAATATATTGGACTTTAACACCAACATTTTAATGTTTCTCATTCAGTTTATATACATCTACTGAAGTTTGATCTTGCAGAACTGTTAAAGACAGGAATCATGTCATACTGATGAGTGTTTCATACTATGTTTAAGATACTCACTTTTGAAGTAGTGATTCTACTTGGTTTGTAACTTCACACATTCTAACTGAAGAACCTGTCTCCACTGTAGATTTCCTTACGATACTGTCCAATTAATAATTAATTCACTCATTTCTTCCACTAGCAAATACCAGTCGCTTCAGCATGTTTTTGGTGGTGCCAGATCTACCTTCACGTCCAATTTGTATGCAAAGAGAAACATTACTATGTAATGAAAATAACTTTAAATTTCAGTGAATAGAAATGTTATCTTAATATTAAAAAAAAAAAGCCAACAAGAAAAAAATCTTTCATGAAAAAAATTTTAAGACAAACATAGCAAAGTTAATTGAGTTTCTCCACGTTTTTGACCCCCAAGACCTACAAGCTGACATCTAGCAATGCTGCAACTAGATTTCTTCTAACTAATCAATACTGGTAGTTACTCTCTTTTGTTCTCTTCCCACATCCAACACGTACAAACAACACAAGGACAAAGTACATATTATTCAAGTTGATACAATCGCTGAGGCATTAAAATTAAATCCTTGACAAGAAAGGACTCCAGCCACACCAAGTGTTAGATTATGTAATCTGTGAAAGTCAATGGTATTTTCAAAATCTCTTTTTATAAGAGATATCTTCCAATTATGAGAAATGTCTAATCTTCTCTTGCCACATGCAAGTCTGATGTTTGTTTAGCCAAACGGAAAAACAAATGGCCAACATCCTAACAGAAAGACCAAAAATAAAGGTTAAGGTTACACCACATTTTGTCTCAGCCACTGGAACATACATGGTCATCCTGTGGTTTTTAAATTTTTTAGCGGAGATTTTCTGTGTATAAATTCTCAGAAATCATGCTTCAAGTTAACAAGCAGTTCATAGAATTGCAGTGTCCACTGAAACAAAAGGCTACAGAGTTGTCAGCACTCACCCAGGCTTTTTTAAGTATCCATGTAAGTATTTTAACCCAAGGTCATCTTACAAAATTAGTTTAACATTTCTCTTAGGCAAAAAGTTCCTATAGTCAAAACTATAGGAAACAAAGAGGATGGGTCAATTGGTATGAAAAGGGCAAGTTTGAACTGATTTTCTTGAAGGCTATTTCTTCTACTATGCTGGACCACTTCAAACATTAAGAGCAATGCTAAAGAGCTTCTAAGCAAGATTCCTAGAACAATTTATAATGCTGAACCATTACTCAAAGATTTGAAGAACTATATGTTTACAAGGGGATTTTCAGTACTCACAGTACTCATTGACCCACTCAGTAGGCATCAATGAAAGCTTTTATAGTTTACAAAGAAAAACTTGAGGCATATAAGTGCAAAATATGAGTCTTTTTCATTAAATAAAAGCTATACCATCTTCAACAATGTCCTTACTGGGAAGAGATTGCCACCATTTAAAAAGAGATTCTTTCACAAATGACTCTTCTAGAGCAAGAAAAACATTTGTTTTATGAACCGGATTCATCTTGCTGGAAACAAGATTAAAACCTTAACGGATCATCACTGTAATTTTGAAGCAGCTTTGAAAGCAACAGGCTCGAAGGCTATGTTTGTTCTTCACTGACTTGACTCAGGGAAACCAGATTGTTCTCCCCACTGTCTTCAATCATTTCATTAAGGTCCATTTCATGGATTTCTTCATCATACGAAGTATAAAAATTGCTCTGTATATTGTCCTCACAAAAAATACATTCCTAAAACAAAACACAAAAAACATTAAGTCAGAGAAAAGAGAACATCTTCTAAACATCAGTCCATTTGCATGTGATCCCTGATTCCAAAGGAACCTGTAAATCTGTACTACACTCAGGTGTATTCCATTCCCCAACTGCTCCCACACAATCAATTTATAACATGTAGTAAATCAACACAAGGGACTCAATTCTACTATAACAGTTACATCACAGAACATTTACAATTCTGACATCTTTATAAGCACTATAAAATTTTTCCTACATTTGATTGCTGACACTGATATGTTAATATGCTCACGTCAGCTGTGCTACTTAAGAGACTGAAGCAATTGTAATTTCACACCTGTTGGATGCTCTCACATTAATGCTGCTGTAACATTAATAAAAGGAGAAGGATCTATTTAAATTCTATCGCATTTACTTTTGAAACATTCACGAATAAAGAGAGCCTCTGCATTTGATAGCTTATCTGAAAAAACCTGCAAATGATGGAGAGCTTAGGGAAGTGGAATGCAACCAATTATTTGTAAGTAAAATTCACATATAACAATAAAACTGCAAGGATTTCTCCCCCCCCCCCAGTTTGTTTCCTGAGCTATTCTACTTATACAATCTAAAGAAGAGGTGATCCTGAAGGAAAAATTCACTACAGAGAAGGAAAGCTGCATTCCCAGTCATCGCTCACCTTCAAGGAAGAAATAGATATAGGTTTCTATGCACAAAACAGATGTGTTTTTCATGTCATACAAAATTTTTATACAATAAAATTGCTGGCTGCATTGATACATAATTTCAAAGAGATGCAACAAAACTAGAAATAGCAAGGACATTTCTTACACCCAATTCACTACTACGTTGACTTTTCTACTGGAAAGATTTCCAGTAAGTTAAATCAAGCCAGAAGCCACTGCAAGCACTTTTTCTCAGTATAACTGACCTAGCTTTCCAAACAGGAATGGAAAACTAACACAGGCAGCTAATAGCAAGCATTGTTATACATGCAAAAATAACAAACTAATTTAAACTTACAGAATTAGCAACAGTCTTTGGCAGTCCACCTTGCTGGATCCATGGATGAACTTCAATAAGCTCTCTTTTTTGGTCTTCAGTAAATTTTGGTTGTAGTTTCTGCATTTGCTTTAATTTCAGCTTATCTTCTTTTAAAACTGTTTCCAAATCTCTAAAATGAAATGTATTCAGAATTTGAGCCCCTTTTTTTTTTTTTTATAAACTATTTTTGTTCTGAATTGTTAAGCTTACAAATCTGACCATGGAAAAATTTAAGAGTGATTATTTCAGCAGCATTCTACATTTGTAGAAAACTTCAATGCATCTCTGCTGGCTCATTGTCCTTCCAAATCCCACTGAGAATGGCTTGCTCAGAGCTATTAAGGCAGTACTACCAGTGAAACAAAGAAGTTCAGTACCCCTCTGCAGCTGCTGCAGTGAGTTCTGAGTTCTCCTTCAGCAGGACAACCTAAATCAGACACTAGATGCACATATGAGATACGCGTAGGCTTCAAAAAAATATACACAATTAAATTAAAACTCATGTAACAGACCTAAAAAAAACCAAGTCGTTCTTTTCCAGAACTTCTCAGGTAGTATGAAAAAGATAGAAGGGAAGCAACGATTCTTAACACTGATCTAAACATTTAAACAAGTTGTCTTCTATTGAGACAGTGATTCAGTTCACCCTGCTCCCCAGCACACATGCAGTTTATGAGGTACTGGAATTACCTAGAGGGTATCTGGTAAGTCATCATAACGGTGTCATCTGTGTTTGCCATCAAAAGCCATATAGGATCCTGAAGAACATATTTAATGAAGTGCTCACTTTCTTCTATTTCTGCCTTCATTTTTGTTTTATGATGGTTTTCTGAAGAATCGATACTCCCAAAGTATTTGCTGGTATGACTAGTTTCACTACTGCCTTTAAAAAAGAAATTAAAGATTCATTAGAAATTGTCAAATGCATAGATCAGTTCAGTATTTTTGAAGCTAGAAATGGTTAAAAAGAACCAAAAGCATAAAACATCACCACCATTTTATTTCATTTTTAAACAGCAGGCACTCCTCTTCCCACTTAGGTAATATTTTAAACATTTTTTAAAACCCAATCATTAAATCTAAACCTCTACTAAAGTACAGTAGAATAATCAACTAAACAAAAATAAATTTGAAGCACCGAGGATTATGGTACTCCCTCTTCATTACTCCATCATGCCTATGAATTGTTTTATAGACTATGTACACACAAAAAAAATCAGAAGTTCTATACTGTAAATCATAGTTGAAAGGACTGTCATGTGATGCACTGGAAAAAAAAAAGGAATGAAGATTAAATAGGAGTGATTTTTCCATGAAACACTCAGCATGCACCTGATGTCTGTAGTACATCATACCCCAACACTCCTAAAATGCCACGAGTATTTACTGCCTGTGTTACCTGTTCTGCTCCCTGACATGTCACAGCCGTTTGATCCAGACCCAAGAGATTCAGCAGCTGCAGATACACCGCTCCCTGATGAAGCCGAGCCAGTGCCTGAGCATGCATCTTCTTGAAGTAAAATGTCAAGCAGGACACTGGACATGGAGAGTGCATCGCTATTTTGAGCATCCATTGGAGACTCAGCCTGGTGATTAGGAAGAGGGAAACAACAACAGCAAATTACGGTCATCTCATCTCCAGTTCCTTACATTTAGTGTTAATCCACCTCACTTGATATTCTGCTAAGCTTACACTGCTTTTTGTTTGCCAATGTAAATGGTTACAACATTGCTAAACCTCATTAAAAGTTGGCTTGAAGAACTTCAGAAATTAAAGTTGACAAAGAACTTAATAGACTACATCGTAATGCAAGAACTAGCTTCAGATATATCCTCAGTGCTTTCCTGAACTAATGCCTGCTTTGCCTTCACGTTCAAAGAAGTGATGATGAAATTACAGAAAGTAATATTTTGTAGGTTTCCAAACAATGGGAAATAGCCTTTGAGAGAACTCAAAACGATTTCCCATCCAAATTGTTAGTATTAATTTTTGTCATCAAGCTTATTTTAATCCAGTAATGACATCTCAGAGCATGCAGTAAGTTTCAGGCTGTCACAGATGCACTTCTTTACCACAGCACAAATCCAAAGTGTTTTATGTATGTACATATATGCACAAACACACACACGCATATATATATACACATACATATACACACACACTTGTTCTCAAGATCATGAGACAGCAAGCACGCAATAACAGAATACAGAAAGTTTTTGCATGATGCCAAAGTTTGGAAGTTTCACTAGAAAAACAGATTTAAATATATTCCTTTCTGTTCCCCCTCTGTTCATCCCCATTAAGAATCAGTACCAAGATGATTTGTTTTGCCTAATAATCTAGAAATTGAGCAACTAAGTTCCTCAGAGTGAGGAACAAGCATGTTTGTACGTTAGTCCTTCCTCCTCCACAATTTCTAATGTTGGTACATACTTATGACAAGCTATACAACAGTCATCTAATCAGCTGTTAGCACTAATTATGCTCTATGACTGATTACTTGGAGCAGGTCAGATCTCAGGCATGCCAGTAAGAGCCACACCTTCCAATGCCTGCTTTCCTTTAAACAGCATTGAACTCAAATTGTGCTCTGTATGCACTGTCAGATGCAGTGAACAGTTACAACCCACATTAGAAGAAAAGCCAGAGCTAGGAAGACGTTCTAGAAGGCTTAGGTTGCATCCCATCAGTGACCTAGTATTCAGAAAGATACTATGCAGAATCTTTGGACAACATTAGTATATCAGTCTATATCACTGTCATAGAAATCTTTACAGACACAGCACTCCATCCGAAGTTTGTCGGATTATTAGTTTAATTTATATGGGTCAGGAAAAGAAGCTGAAGTTATCATACAGCTCTGTACAGTGTTAGGAGACAGTGCACTAAGAAAACAAAATAGTTAATGTCTGCAAGCAATATCTCATAGGTTATTTTGACTACTTGTTGGTAAACAAAGAGATGATTTTCTTTATATCAACTTCTTTCAAGACCTCAGTTACAGATTGCTTCCCCCTCACTCTCTTATCAGAAATGCACTACCTAAAAACTTTTTGCTAAACATTAAAAAAATGAACAAATGATTTGAAATCTATTTCAGTGCTTCTCAATGAATGCATTAGCACTCACATTAGAAGAAGCAGAGCAAAACTGATTTTGGATTTGTTTTCAAGTTTCCTGGGTTAACTTCAGGAGAACAAGACAACTGTCTTAAACTTTAAAAGTTAATATTATTCAAACAATTAGATTTCACATTTATTCAGTCTACCAAAATCTGAGTTTAACAACCGCAATGGTGACTCCACCTCTAGACACTACTGACCACTATTGAGTATTAAAATATAAAGTCCACAAGTGAGTTTTGAAAATGATAAAGCAGAGACAAGAAAACAGAAGAGGGAAGAAGATCCACTGCAGGTATCTCCACATTTTAACAACCTTAAATATTTTTAAGAGTGCCAAGATTTTAAAAGGAAAACACACACGCACAGAAAGAACATCAACATACTTACTGGTAGGGATCCCTTTCCACTACCATCATCAGTTGTCATGATTTTGCCTATGGCTCCTTCCTCATTTAGAGCTCCATGCAAACCCGCAGGAGCTCCACTTTCTACAGTTTTTGTGTTTTCTTCTAACTGTAGAAGATTCAGAGGAGAACTACACCTTGACTGGAATAAAGGTGGTGAAGCCTGGTCTTGAGGACCCACTGACTGTGGAGTGCAAGAACGCGATGGCTCGTTTCGTGTCTCTGTGACAGGAACCTTTTCATTTTCTGCTGGTGGATTATAATGGAATGGTTGCGTTGGAAAAAACGCCTGTTGTGGGAAAGGGGCAGGGGTAGTGAATGGAGGCTGCGCTGGAAATACTGTCTGAGAAGAGAAAGCAGGGTGGGTAGGAAAATTGGCTTGGCTGTGGTAAAGCGTTTGAGGTAAGCTATTGTTCATTTCTGGGTAGACATAGTTGGGGAGCACAAGAGCTACAACAGGTGTCATAAGGGGGGCAGAAAACTGGGACGGTTGCATAGGGCAAGTATTTCCCGAGTCTGGCAGCTGATTAAAACCAGAGACTGAAGTCTCAGGAGCTGGTGGCACAGTCCCTGCTGCTGCTGGAAAAACAGGAAGTGGATATGCAGGCATAACAGTTGGAAAAGACATCGCTGAGTAGCTTGCTTGTGAAGTGTCTGATGGCGACCAAGCGGTAGCATTTAAACCCTGAAGAGGAAAGCGATGGGGGAATTTAGTTCCAGAAGTTGTACTGTCTGAAGACTCCTGTGGTTTAATGCGCTTTGATTTCCTATTTTTCCCACTTTTCTTCCAAGGCTGATCCATTCCAGAAGTTCCATTTCGTTGTCCACGGCCACCTGCAAAAACAAAAACAATGACAAAAAAACCACCAAAAAAAACCACAAGAACAAAGAAGAAAACATGAATCAGGAAGAAGCCTACTGGCAATGTGATGGATCCCCTACACTCTGACATTCCTAGAAGTTGATCAAAACTGTAGTTCTGGACTTTATTCTATCCACTCAAATGGAAGGATGGGGGAAGAAATCACTTTTACCTCTAGCGAAAGAGCTAAGCAGACTGGGCAAGGTAAATCATGATGACATGGTTTAGGGAAACAAAAATAAACAGTAGAAAATGAACTGGATCAGTTAAGGTTCAGATGTGTCACCCAGTCAGTACAATGGTACAAAACAGTGGCTCCAAAAGGAGTTGCTTGAATCATTACAGCAATTACAATGAAAGCAGTAGAGGACACAACTGAAAGCACTTCTGGAGAGTTAGGATTGCACAGGTCTGTAACTGAAAAGGTGAAGAAATAAAAGCAGCAAAGAAGAGAAAGTATACAAAAGAGTTTTCTTTTGAGTGGAAAGAGCATTGAAACTTCATAAACTCTGGAAGAAAAGCATGGAACCTTATTTCAGATGCACCAAGCAGCTCTTCCTTAGGTAAAGGCTATCAGTTCATCTCATTTACAGACATGAATAAATCCATCAGTCATCTTCTATGTTTAAGTACTTAAATATTTAAAACTTGTTCCAAACTTTTAGTTTGCATAAAGCTTATTTAGTCTGCAAGTTTATCAAGGATAGAGAACACACAGCACGTCAGTGTTCCAGAACATGTTTCCTAAATCAAGGACCTGCATATCTCTATATATATCAAAAATGAAAGATACAAGAATTGGCAAGAAAAGCTCCTCAGTATCTGACTTCTCTTCCAAACAGAACCAAAATAGAAACAAAGTCAGGTCAGTACCAAACACTTCTGAAATGTCATCTTGAGTTCCTAGCCCTAACAAAACAAAAAACACTGTTACAGATAGCCTGTTCCACTTCCATCCCCCACTGACATTAACTTAATGGCAACCATACAGTTAGACAATGACACAATAATGAAATGGGAGTAACTGGCTGTAAACAAATGAAGCTGGAAAAAAGCACTGAAAGATGGAAAGGCAGAAGGAACAGAAAAGCAAGAGAATACAAGCACAGGCAGGAGAAAACTTTTTGAAATGGTATTTGTCTCTTGAAAGTAGATGCATAACAATAATAGTACTATGAACTGATAGCTAGAACATTAGTAGCTATTGAAACATTAATTATTATATTTAAAGCTATATTCCACCCAATCTTCAAGGCAAGGCCGTCAGCAGAATTTTTCTATAGACTTAAGCATAGCACACAACTGCCACATTCTGCCTGTTCACGGTGGCTCCCCAGCACTGTTAAAAATGCAAGTGGCCTCTCAACAGGATTCATTTCATACACAAAGACAAAAAAAAAAACTACTGCCATACCTCGTTCACCAGGCCTTCCTTTAGGTTTATCTTGTAAGTAGTAATTGCAATGGGACTGGAAAATATTGAATCTCTTGATTTCTTTGAACTTATTCAAAAAGCTTTGCTCTTCTTTTTGTGTATGCACTGCAAGTACTTCCTTTGTAAGTCCCAGTTTTTTAAATGACTCCTTTTCCTGATTTACATGCGTAGAGCTGGATGGAGGGGCTGGAAGTTGGCTATCTAAGAGTTCTGCTCCACTTGGACCATCTTCTATCATTTCTACAAAACCAGAAGGAATAAAAATCATGATCAAGAGAAGTGCTGCATATGCAATTTAAGCTACTACAAACTGCAGTAGCTTCTCTTTGAAGTTTAATATAATAAATTCTGTCTCTATTCAATTTCCACGAGAACACCTTAGCTATAAATAATGCAAGTTAACAAGTAGGTACCAGGTGTTCTCATTTCTGAGGCTATACTTGCTGGAAATCAGTATTTTGGCAACGACATACTAGCAAAAATCATACCTAATTCAGGTTGTGTTTTTTTGTCTCCAACATGAACAATGGTGCTACTGTAGCTGCACTGACTTGTGAGCGATACAACACTTTCAGGTTTGCCAGGTAAGGCCAAAGAAGTTAAGTGAGCACCAACTACTGGGGGACCACTCGCTTTACCAGATGCCTTCAACACAGTAGAGTCTATTCAAAAAATAGAAAAATAAAGGAAATTACATATGTAAATAAGCAATATATTGCTAAGGTTGCAGAACAGAAAAGGCTTACTTGTGCTTTGCAAGATAAAAAGTGAATATTTCAATTCATCTCACACTTTTTACCAAGAATGTTTGAGGAATATAATAACTTCTGGGCAAATAAATCCAATCCTCCACTCTCAAATACAGTCAAGCCAAGTCTTTCCAATGAAGGACTTCTTGATCTTTCCTAGGCATTACTCTTCTTTGATGGTTTGACTTTGGAAGCTCCTAGCCTTCACCAGCCTAAGATGAAGTCCCTCCCAGTTCCCATCTCGCTTTATGTTAGTCTCTCACATTCGCTGGTTATTAGCTGTCAGATGTTAAGTTTTGCTCTAAGCATCTGCCTATTTAAGTTCTCTCTCTTGAAAGCTGTAAACAGCACTCCAGCAGAGGTCACATCAATGCCTCGTGAAACATTCTCAAAATATTCTTTCTCCAGTATAAACACTCAGCAAAACTCTCAGTGCAAGACTTGAAGTTAGCCTTCTCCTGACTAGCATATGCTGTTTACCTGGTCATTCACAGTTATCTGTGCAACAAGAAGCTAGCAAATCCTCATCCTTGCCTATCAACTAGAACTGCAGAGACTACAGATGACAGCAGAAGCTGTGTGCCTAAGCTACACCAGTCGTTATTCTGACAAGAAGAAACAACAAATACATAGAGAAACTAATGTAGAAATACCTCCTAAGGGTTGTATAGGATTAACAGATGCTTTTTGCTCATGAACACCAGAATTCGCACTTGATGAAGGTTCACATTTTCTCTTTGCTGTACCAGGCACATTACAACTCTCCAAATACCTAAAATAAAGGAATTTAACAATATTAGATATGCAAGTCTGAAGTCTAGAGCTCAATGGTAATTTACACTCCCGTTGCTTACCTGATGACACTATCCAAGCAGCTAATCTGTTGATAAGAATATACAGGTTGTTCTTTCCATGCCAATTCCTCAGTAGCCACATTTTTAGGAGTAGCTGTAGCTGCGGTATCCTTTCCAATCACTTCTTTCACCTGACCACCAGGACCATTTTGTTTTTCTGTTAAGAGATTGTTATTATGCAATCACAGCATTAATTCTTTGCATTTCCCCTAAAAGTTTCAGTAAAGCAGCAGAAGCTTTCTTCTATGCATATTTCTTAACAGAGCAGAAGTTTCTTAACAGTGTAGAGCAAGTAAGAAGTTTGTGTCCTAATATATGAACACTGTGTCAACAGCTCCCTGTTCCTAGGAATTCTTGAGGAATAAGGTTCAGTTAAGCTGATGATGGATCCAAAGGGGACAGACATAACGGATACAAAAGAAATCATTAGAGCTGAAACCCACTCAAAATGAGAACAAGTTTAGTGTACAAATGTTATAAAATAAGCTGTTACTCATGTCTACAAAATTTAAATTGCACTAGGAAGATTTTCATTTATTGACTTAAAAATTCCTGAAGTTTTGTGAAAATGGGAATAACATCCTCCACCTAACAGGAAAAAAAAAAGGTATTTGACTTATGAGCTACAATTAAGGTACTTCAAAGCAACAGCTCTAGGACATTACCAACATCTAGGTCACATGTTTTCCTGAACATAGGGGAGAGATTAAGGACAATATAAAGAATAACAGCATTTATTCATTAATAATGATTAGAATGAAACTGAAAAACTCCCTACTCATGTTACACCATGCACCACTGCAATAAATTAGCACTTAGTTATCTTACTAGTAATACCTTACCTGCAGAAGGCTCTCTCTTATGTTCTAGTTTTCCTTTATTCTCAGTGAAAATACGTTGTCCTTTAGTTTTGACCTTACGGGCATCTTGACTTATCTGGAAGGATGCCATTAAAAACACTCATCATGAAATTCTCACACAAGACATCATGTATAGTGCTTCCTAACTTTCTACATAGCTCAAAAGTAATTTATCTGCAAAACAAAAGTTCCTGAAGCTTAATTTGCTTAAGACATCAGTGTGTGAGGACTGAAAGGCAGCAAGTGACCATGCTGGCAAGCACAGCAGTCTGCAACACCTGATCACAAAAGCATAAATCAAGTTCAGAAGGTTTAGCCTGAGTGACGTAACCAAGGAAAAAATGGAGCTTTCAGAAATCAACTGCAATTCAGGAGGGCTTAACAGGAATGGCAAAAAGACTTCAGATCTTAAAAAATGGCACAGTTCCTATGACTGCAACCATGTTCAATACACTACTGCCCAATTCACATTTCCTCTGTGGCATAGTTCTGATAAGCAGAAGCACAAATGTAAAAACCAAAAAAACAAAACCAGCAGAGTTAATGTCATTAGTTTGAACAAAAATTCTCAGTATCAGTTGGATACAACAATGCCCTGTAAACTTAAGTTTTAAGCAAAAAAAAAAAATTCACTCCATATTATACAGTGCATTTTCTGCAGCAGAAGAAGGTCACAGGCTATCATTTTTGTATGCACTTATTACTGCATTTTATCATCAAAAAATAAGAGGTATAAACTTTCCCCTCAGAAGAATCTGCTTTCAAACATCCATCTTTCCCC